>CM062645.1:2325000-2400229 GCA_025617555.3 Puccinia polysora
CAGGATAGGCTGCTCCGGATGGTTAACAGGAACTTGTCCTTCCTCATTTTTCAATCCATTTCTTTCCTTCCTCTCATCCAATCCGTCTAATTGTCATCCATTCCCCAACATCATCATCAACTTGCATCAAGATAGCCAAACCAAGCCTCTCGATGAAACTCAACCGGTATGATTCTACGATCGGTGATCCAATGTCCATCTTCAACCTGCTGACACCTCTTCCATCCAGATTCATTCTCACTTGTCATCTCTCACTCATGTTCATCAATATTTAACTCCCCAAGCCCAATCAGACCTTCCACATTCCTTGTCATCAAGCCAAATCCATTTGTGTTCTTTACAACTAGAGAATCATAGCCCTATACAACCGTTGGTATTCCTCATTATCATCATTCAACTTCTTCATCTCTTTGTCTCTCAGTTGTTATAGAAAACATCACACCATGACTCACATACTTGCAATGAACTGGCAGTGGTCCTGGTTTTATAGAATCAATCAAGTATTTTACGGTTAAAAGCCAAAATCAAACCGCTCACCAAAATGGCTTCACACTCACCAGGACCAGGGGGCGACTCCTCTAAGAAAATGGCTCTCAAAGGAATCTATGACTCAATACCTTTGCTTAACGAGGACAACTACTCCATCTGGCGGTCCAAATTTCAAAATCTCTTCAGGCTCAGGCAAATCCTCCCTACTATGACATCTGATGACTCCTCAGATCAGCTGGACTCCGATGTTAACAAAGAAATAACCGCTTACCTTCTGTCTTGTCTGGAACCATCCACACACTCCAACATAATCAACTCTGAAAACAAGGAAAGTGCAAAGGCCATATGGATCGCAGCAAGGACTCATTTTGCCTCATCACAATCGGCAAACAGAGCCCAAATATTCAATAACTTTTTGTATCTTTCCTTCTCAGAGAATTCCATTGAGAAATTTGTCACCACCGTTTGAGTTAACCTCAACAAGCTCTTGGAAGTCGGTATAGAACTGCCTTCAGAAATCCTTGCGTATCTCGTCCTGTTCAAATTCCCTCCGTCTCTCAAACCCATGCAGTCTCAAATTATGCACGGAGTTGGAACAATCACTGTCTATTACGTGCTCAATCATCTTACCCAACATAAGAACAAAATCAAAGCCACAAAAGAGGAAGCCACCTCCAAAAGCAAAATCTCCCTTTACAATAGGGATTACCCCAGATGCACAAACGGCGTTCACAATAGGGGGTATCAAAGTTAACCAAACCCGCCATTTTTTAATGGCGGGTTTCAACCCAAATCCACCATTTCAAACCCGCCATTAAAAATCAAAAAAACCCACTTATTTCAGATCAGACGTGTCAAAGTTAACCTGAAATAAGTGGGTTTTTTCAAATAAAGTATTTAAATGCATCCACCACCTGTCCACGTCATACACCCCTGTCTTCCCACCTCCTTCTACCTCCAACCTCATTGGAAAATTTTTTACCCCCACCCTCATCATAAAATTGATTGACCACTCTCATCACTTTATCGCTCTCATCACTTGATCACTCTCATCCACTTCATTTCTCTCAAAACTTCATTGCTCTTAAAACTTCATCACTCTCATCACTTAACCGCTCTCATCACTTGATCACTCTCATCCACTTTATCGCTCTCAAAACTTCATCACTTTCATCACTTAACTGCTCTCATCACTTGATCACTCTCATCCACTTTATCGCTCTCAAAACTTCACCACTCTCATCACTTTATTTCTCTCATCACTTGCGTAGCCCAAACTCTTTCAAATGGCCCCTCAGCAAACCTCTCCCCACAAGTCCAACACACCCAAGAGAACATCGCCAAGGAACTCCACAACAAACAATCCTCCCCCATCAGCTTCCAAGGGCTCAATTCAGCTCAAGAGAGCTGATCACATCATCCTGGTAAACTGGCTGAAAATTCCCTCCAACTACAATGCCTGCTTTGGATCCAACAACGAAACATGTGTTGGCCAACCTCAATCCTCTAAGGTCAATGGTTATCTCCTGATGGCCAATGAACTCAAGAACAAAACAAAAGGTAGGCTGGATCTGTCATCCAAACAGATGAGGGAGCGGTTCAAAAACTATCGAGCCAAGTACAAAAAGGCCAACTCCATGTCTATCTCCACTGGCTTTGGTATCACCGACTTGGACAAAGCCAAAGGAATCAACTCGGTGGTTGATAAGTTGGACTCCATTTGTCCTTTTTATATTCAAATGGATGAAATCTTCGGAAAGAAGGCCAACATCACCCCCCTAGCTGCTTTTGATGCCCAACAATCCGATTCCATTGATGCCAAGTACTTGGCTGGGGATGCTCAGCCTACCAACGGGGACCTTGATCAAACCTTGGCCTTGGAGTGGCCCCCATCCGATGACGAGGAGGATATTCAAACACAATTGGCTCCAATCACTTCTACTTTGGTATTGATTGATCAGTCAATCCCGACCTTGGACCCCTCACTTCCTTCTTTTGATTGCTCTCTTCCTGGGGCAGAACAACTGGAGAACTTGCCCAATGAGGAGGATGTTATTCCTGGATCACCGCTGCCATCAACATTGGCTCAAGTAAGGAACTAAATTGTTTTCGATTCTGACTGGTTGCTCCTGACTGATTTACATTGTAAAAAAACAGGCTCATCCATTTTTGATTGGCCGAAAACTCAAGCCAATGGGGCCTCCCACATTGCCTTCAAATACTAGTGAGGACTTTCAGACTCAACCCTCCTCTGCCAAGGGTAAGCAAAAGGCCTCCAATTCCATCAATGTCAACCCCAAAAGTCATCAAAAGAGGAGAAACACTTCCAGTTTTTCGGGCTTTGAAGAAATCATGGAGAAGCAAGATTCATGTAAGTTGATTGATTCAATATCCTTGCTTTCAAAATCATGCTCATTGCCATTCCCCTCCAAAAAACAGTGAAATCGCAAATTGAATCAGATAAACTTCAGTTTGAAAAGCAAAAGTGGGATTGCCAACTGGCCATGGATGGTCAAAAGCAGCAAGCCGAGACTTTGGCTAATCAACAAAAATTTGATGCTGAGTGGAGGTTGAAACAAGCTGAGCTAGAGTTTCAAAAAGAGGAAAAGGAGAAGGATTGGCAGCAAGTGCAACTGGAAAAGGAGAGGGAACAACGGGCAAACGAAAAAAAGGATAAGGTATCATTAGCTTGGGCTTGCATTGGCAGTGGTAGATTGGTAGAAGAAATACAGCAGATTACTCAAATGCTGGGCTTGTAAATATATTTGCATGGATGAAAGAAAAACAAATTATTTTTTACTACAACAACGTTTGAGAGCATTCTTAACCCCACCAATATACAAATCTTTTTTGTTTTTATTGATATTTTTTTCTCTAGAGTAAATTTGGCCGTTTTTCATGTCCCTACAAGTTCTCTGAGTTTTTTTATTAATTTGGAGTGACATGGCCATTCTGGTATGGGTTGCTGTGTCCACAGATGGAAAGGTACAGTGCTTGTACTTGTTAGCCTCCCAAACCATTTTGACTATACCTTTTTGCTTGAAATCAATTCCAAATCCAAGGTCAGGAAAAACAAATTGACCGTCCAAAACTTGATATTCATCCGTATCTTCAATAAGTCAACCATTCAATTTTTTGGTTGGGACCACAAGTAAAAAGGAATAGCCCAAGATGTTGCCTTTGTCAATATGAGGAGAATTGTAAAAAGAATCCAAGGTGAAAGTGAGGTGTGGGGAGCAATCAAAAGGTGTAGGATTGGAACCAAATTCCAACAAAGAGAAAGAGGGGATGTTGCTGTCCTTCATGGTATCACAGTTTGATTCAAAGGCAAGTTTGGCCAAATTACAAAACATTTGTCCTAAAATTTGGGATACTTTGTCGGCCTTCAAGTTGAGGACAGCGTACTCTTGAGGAGAAGATCTAATGGATGATTTCTTCACATAACGTCCGAATAACTCCAAAGGGTTCATTGATTTTCGCCAACCAATTGCCCACATTTTTCCACCCCAAGATCTTGAGGGACCAACCGGGTTGAAAAATTTTTTTGAACTGTGAAGGAATGTCGTCACAAAGTTGATATCTTTCTTATCTTGCTCAGATAGTCGATCCAAAGGCACAAATTCAATGACGGCAACAAGAGCATGGTGATCAGATTGGTTGAGAACAATAACTTTTCCATGGTGGAAGAAGTGGAAAGCCCCAATTGTCTGTTTTGCTTGCTTAAATTCTTCCTGGGTGGGTTTTCGAGGTTTGTTTTTCTTTTCAGCCATGATAGCAGGGTACAGATCCAAAGGGCATAGCTTTCGTCTAGACCAGGCAAACTTTTCCTTGATCAAGTTGTCAGTCACTTCCAAAGAAATTTCCAAATCCCTCATTTGAGCCCTCCTTTTTCTACGATTCCTCTGCTTGCCACCTCTCTTTATGTTTTTCATACCATCTCCTTCCATCTTTCTCCCTCCCAGGCACTTGCTGCACCCAAGGTGAGGATCAAGGTGAAATTTGAATGGTTGTATAACATTTTGAGTTCGGTAGGCATTGAAGGAATCAATATCAAAAAAGGGGTTGGACAAACAAAAAGACCGGTCAAAAAAAAAAAAAAAAAATGTCAGCAACGTTCTCATTATGGAAACGGTGGGATTAAAAAAATCAAAAAGAGATGAAAATCAACGATTCCTCTGCTTGCCACCTGTCTTTATGTTTTTCATACCATCTCCTTCCATCTTTCTCCCTCCCAGGCACTTGCTGCACCCGAGGTGAGGATCAAGGTGAAATTTGGATGGATGTATAACATTTTGAGTTTGGTGGCCAGTGAAGGAATCAATAGATATCAAAAGAATAGAATTAGATGGGGAGGAGTGGTAATGATGAGGAGCCGCAGCCAGCATCATACTAGGCAAACCAGACTGTCCCAGGACGTAGCTTGGTTGGCGTAAGACTTGAGAGAATGTGTTCAGGCCAAGCTCGAAAACCTAAAAAAAAAAAAAAAAAAAAAAAAAAAAAATTGGGAAGTCAGTTCCTGTACCCTACAAAAACCCTGCATCGATTGGCCAATCAATGGCAAATCAATTGGGCAATCGATTGCCAATCAATTGGGCAATTGATTGCGAATAGATCGCTTGATCGATTGCAAATAGATTCGATTGGCAATCGATCGGGCAATCAATTGCGAATTGATTGGGCAATCGATTGGCAATCGATTGCTCGATTGATTTGCAATCGATCGAGCGATTGATGGCCGATTGATGGCCGATCGATTGCAAATTGATTGAGCAATCGATTGCTCAATCGATGAGAGGAGCAATTGGAGGAGGGGAGGGGCTCACCTTGAGGGATTGACCAAGGGATCCAGGGGGGGACTACAGGTTGAATGATCAAAGGATCAGCAACTGGTGAGGGGAAGGAAGAGGAAGAGCGTGGAGGGGGCTTACCGGGATTAGGAGGAGGGGATTCAGTGAGTGAGATGAGATGAGGTGGTGGTGATGAGTGAGGTGGTTTGGTGAGGAGGAGGCAGGGTTTGACGGGTGAGTGAGTGGGGTGGATCCAGGGGGGGACTACAGGTTGAATGATCAAAGGATCAGCAACTGGTGAGGGGAAGGAAGAGGAAGAGCGTGGAGGGGGCTTACCAGGATTAGGAGGAGGGGATTCAGTGAGTGAGGTGAGATGAGGTGGTGGTGGTGAGTAAGGTGGTGGTGATGAGTGAGGTGGTTTGGTGAGGAGGAGGCAGGGTTTGACCGGTGAGTGAGTGGGGTGAGGTTGAAGGGGTTGAGTGGTGAGGGGGAGGGGGGTGGCATTTGGTGAGTGGCAGGGTTTGAGGTGGAGGTGTTTTTGGATTCAAGTCCACTAAAAAAAAAAATAAAAAAAAACTCAGCCTATGAATCTTGGGTGAACAACCAAAACCAAAAAAATACAGTGAAGGGAATTTTTACCAATTTCAAAATCAAAAATTACTCATCAAAGCAAGCAAGGGTGAGAGGAAGAATCCGCTCTCTCATAGAAGAAGATGAGGGACCAGATGAGACAGGGATGACTTGAGGCGGATCAGGAATATCATCCTGGAATATTTTGTCCCATTCATCTTTGATGTCGGCCAAAAGTTTGTGAAGGATTACACAAGTGATAATCCAGTTGATGAGGAACCTCATATCTTTGGAACATTGGAGCTGGTTTTGCATCTCCCGTAAGCTGGCCCATCTTCCTTTCAGAATTCCTATGGCATGCTCAATCCGAACTCGTGATTGGGCAAGATGATAGTTAAAATCGGTTTTTCCTTGATCATTGGAAAAAACATTCCGGTATGCTGGAACTACATATTTCCCACTAGCATAAGCCTAATTGGCCAGAAGTTATTGATCTTGGTCAAAGTAGATCTCTGGTTGTTGGGCAATCCGCATCCGATTGAAAACATATGAATCATGACAAGAACCTGGAAGGCCAGCATGGAGGGAGATGAACTTCTTGTTGTTATTGCAAACAAGTTGTAGTGCCACGGAGTATCTAAACAAAGAGATGGAACATATTTGGTCAGTGTGTGATCCAAAGTTTTATCATAGCGATTGGAAAAGAAATGAATCAATTGCCTTTTTTTACGATCAAAATAGTGGTTGCCATCTAGGTTGGGTTTTTGACTCAAGGGGATGGTGGTTCCATCAACGAAACCAATGCAACCAGGAAAGCCTTCTGTCTCCATTACTTGAGATATCTCCTTGCGTTCTTCTTTGGTTGGCCATGAAAGGACCGAGCGACGGAAAGATAGGATAGCAATCATGAATCTTTTGGTGTATAATTCAATGCTTCCGTAACTGACTGAGAATAGATTTTCCAATCGATGGATTGCTGCTCCATTTCCATTTGACCCCAATCTACAAAGAGCAACGGCAAGTTGGATGGCTGGATCGCGTTGAGGATTGCAAGAATTGTTCTGGAAGATGTGGTGGTCTTCAATCTATGCCAAAAGTTTCATGAAAGAAGGCAACAAAGTTTGGAACAGTTGCTGGAAGCTTAAGTCAGGGATGAGATGAAGCTTTTGCCTTTCATACATAGGGTTATGGAGAGTGTGTATTCTTGGAACCATGTATTGCTTTGCCAACAGAGAATTCAAAGCTAACCAAGTTGATTCCAAATCGGAGTCTGAATCAGAGTCTGAATGGGAGTCAAACAGTAGCAAAAGTTCAGTCAGCTTTTTTGCGTTTTCAACTTGCTGGCGGGATGTTTGATTGGAAATTTTGAGAAAGGTGGTGAGTGATGTGGGGTGATGAGATGATGATGGGATTTGTGTGAAGATGGGTATGTGAAG
Organism: Puccinia polysora; assembly: GCA_025617555.3. Lineage (NCBI taxonomy): Eukaryota > Fungi > Basidiomycota > Pucciniomycetes > Pucciniales > Pucciniaceae > Puccinia > Puccinia polysora. The sequence goes on from CM062645.1 coordinate 2,332,283, forward strand.
GTATGTGAAAAACAATAGAGATGTGTGTGATGCAATGGATATGGGACCGGTATGGATTTGCTGATGTGGATGGGTGTTTTTGATGTGATGGATGGTGGATGGATGATGATGCATAAATGGCGGGTTTAATGGCGTGTTTGATGATTGAAATCCGCCATTTTCATGAAACAAGCCATTTTGAAATACACGAGTTAGGGGGTATGTGTATTTCAGAAACCCGCCATTAAAAATGGCAGGTTTCGTCAAAAAAATGGCGGGTTTCTAATGGCGGGTTTGCTAACTTTGATATGCCCTAATGAAAAGGTTCAAAATCACAAATGCAAGGAATGTTGGTCGGAATTTCCTCATATCAGGCGAGGCAATTCTAAGACAAAAAAGCCGGGAAAGAAAACCAAAGAAGAGGTAGCCCATTTCTTTTCTTTCTTATGCGGGTACACTCATTCAACCACCCTGGGACCAAATAGCTTTGTGCTTGACTCCAGGTGTTCTGTTCATTTGCTCAACGACAAGCGTTACTTCTCAAACTTATCACTGGACAAATGCATGGACAAAATTAAAAACGGCAAGCCTGGTGCTTCTCTGACCATCAAAGGCCGCGGGACCGTAACTTTGACCGTTGGATCAAACCTGATCACGTTGAACAAAGCCTGTTGGGTTCCAGATTCTAACATCAATCTCCTCTCACTAGGGAAATTCCTTCTCAAAGGATGCACCCTGGTTTTTGATAACACCAAGGATCCATCTTGATTTCAACTCACTCACCAAAGCCGCACCTGTCTTTCTGGTCAAATCTCTCACAACATTCTGAAGATAGATGATCCACTTCCACTTGTTGCTTTTCAAATGACTATAGGAGAAGTCCATCATCTACACAGAACCTTGGGACATGCCAGCATTGGTCAAATGAAAAAATTCCTTGGGAAACCACTTGACTGAGAAATAAAAAATGACTTTGCCTTTCTGGGATGTGATCTTGGAAAGATAAAAAGAAATACCTTCTCAGCTTCCTCAAAACCGGCCAGTAAAGTCTTTGAGCGTATTCACCTTGATCTCATTGGACCCATATCACCCCAGTCAAAGGGCCATCACAGATACTCTCTTACCCTTGTGGACAACTTCTCTGGATACATTTGCGCCTTTCCTTTAAAACTTAAAAGCAAAGCTGCCGACATTCTGATTTTTATTCTCACAAACAAACACCACAAACGCGGCTACTTTCCCTCTGAAGTATGCTCTGATGGAGGAGGAGAGTTTATCAATGATAAAATTAAAGATTTTCTTGAATCCGATTCCATCAAGCAAATCGTCTCCGAACCTTATCATCCCCAGCACAACGGGAGGGCTGAAAGAGCAAATAGAACTCTTGCTGAAGCTGTCAGAGCAACTCATTCATCAACCAAACTCCCTCAAAACTTGTGGCACGAGACAATCAAAGCCTGCGCAGTTGCTCTTAACCAAATTACCAAAGTATCCGGTGAGCCTTCTCCCTGGATGCTCATGCACAGAAGCTCTCTTCCTTCTCACTATCTAAAGCCAATCGGATCCCACCTGACCTACCTAAACCTCAAAGACAAGAATTCCCTGTCCAAATTCAAGGAAAAAGGGAAATCAGGAATCCTCATTGGATACGTCCCCAGACTCCACTCATATTGGGTCTTGAACCAATCCGGATTGATCTTTGAAACCAAGCATGTCAAATTTGGCGCTGCCAACCCTGACCTTCTAATTCAACCAAACGATTTAACTCCATTCAATGATTGCCCTGAGAATACCGGACCTTCCCACACAGCACCGGATCCCATCAACATCGAGCCTGACTTCCAACAAATCGATTCTGGCTCTCCAAGTTCAACTGCTGATGAAATGAAAACTGAATCCAATCAATCTGAAGAAGAATTTTCCAATAGCATTGAAGATATCAACAATCATCTCATTCCGCCATCCAACACTCAAGCTCTTCAAGATCAAAACGCTCTCCAGAAACCCAACCAATACGGTTTTATCAATCTCACGGTCCCCAAGTCAGTCTCTGAAGCTCTGAAGATACCCAAATGGTCAACTTCCCTCAAAAAGGAAAACGACACATGCAAGGCTCTCGGAGTTTGGGAGGACTACTTCGGTCCCAAACCATCAAACATTCTGAACACAACCTACGTCTTCCGACTAAAGGAGAATTCACATGGAGAACCTTCCACTCACAAGTCCAGACTGTGCGTTCAAGGTTTCATGCAACAGTTTGGTGTAGACTACTTCAACACCTACGCTCCAACAGGTAAAACAACTTCTCTTTGAGCTCTGCTGCTTCTATCTCTGGACAAAGGCCTTGACATCCTTCAACTTGACGTCAAAGGCGCCTTCCTGCACGACAAGCTTGATGAAGATGTTTTCATCCGTCGACCACCCGGCTGCGACAGAAAATCACCGATCCTCAAACTCAAGAAATCATTATACGGCCTTAAGCAGGCTCCAAGAAACTGGTACCGCACCCTCTGCGACTGGATCGTAAGCCTGGGTTACACTCCTTCAGATGCAGACCCTTGTTTGTACACCAATAGGTCCAAAGATTCAGCTCTGTTCTTTCATGTGGATGACCTGCTTGTATGCGGCAACTCCAAAAACTTCGAGAGACTGTTTCTAAAGAAATTTCCCAATTCATCCAGCCATCGCCCTAACACTCTCTTGGGCATGAAAGTGAATCAATCCGCAGACAGGATTGGTCTCTCACTACCCTTGCACAGTGATAAAGGTCTGGCGGCACTGAAAAGCATAAATCTCAATCCCATCTCAACACCCTGCACCCCGGGACTCCAACTCACTCCAGCCTCTGAAGAAGAACGCGCCAAGTTCGCAAATCTCAATGAGAACTTCAGAAGCCACGTTGGGAGACTCAACCACATCGCCTCACTCGCTCGTCCCAACATTTCCTTCGCCGTCTCAAACCTCGCACGCTTCAACAAAAAACCAGGCATCTCTCACTGGAAGGAACTCATTCAGGTGTGGAGATATCTGGCTGGAACAAAAAATCTCGAGCTCATTCTCTCAAAAAAGAACAACTCACCAGCCTTGATCTGCTACAGCAATGCAACCTGGGGAGATGATCCAGAGACTCGCCAATCCCAAACCGGACTCATCTGTAGTATTTTTGGCGCGCCGTTGTACTGGACCAGTCGGAAACAGGGCAACGTAACTTTCTCTTCCACTGAAGCAGAATGCAATGCCCTCAGAAACTCCCAACTTGAGGCCCAATGGATAAATCATTTGATTGACGAGCTCTGGAATCAACCACCAATCCCCAGCATTCATTTAATAGATAACAAAGGATTAGATGATAAAGTAAAAAAATTCGGAACCAACTCTAAAACCAAATTTATCAACATCAAAACCAAGGGTCTCAGAGAGGATCTCATCAACCGCAAGATAGAAATTCTTCTGATTACCTCTGATCAGATGATTGCCAACGCACTTACCAAACCGGCCAGCAAAGTTTCCGTAGACAGACTAGTAGCTCACATCAGTTCCTAAGCAATCTATCCATTGGAAATTGAATCAAGAGGGGGTGTTAGAACTCACTCTCACTCAAGCCTGAACTCACTTGAGCTCTCTCCCAGTGCTTGCACTCCAAATACAGAGTACCGGCTTGATCATGATCCCCTAACAGGATAGGCTGCTCCGGATGGTTAACAGGAACTTGTCCTTCCTCATTTTTCAATCCATTTCTTTCCTTCCTCTCATCCAATCCATCTAATTGTCATCCATTCCCCAACATCATCATCAACTTGCACCAAGATAGCCAAACCAAGCCTCTCAATGAAACTCAACCGGTATGATTCTACAATTGGTGATCCAATGTCCATCTTCAACCTGCTGACACCTCTTCCATCCAGATTCATTCTCACTTGTAATCTCTCACTCATGTTCATCAATATTTAACTCCCCAAGCCCAATCAGACCTGCCACATTCCTTGTCATCAAGCCAAATCCATTTGTGTTCTTTACAACTAGAGAATCATAGCCCTATACAAACATTGGTATTCCTCATTATCATCATTCAACTTCTTCATCTCTTTGTCTCTCAGTTGTTATAGAAAACATCACACCATGACTCACATACTTGCAATGAACTGGCAGTGGTCCTGGTTTTATAGAATCAATCAAGTATTTTAGTAAGACTAGTAAGACCTAACACATACCTCAGATAAAGATGATATGGAATCTGAAAGTGATGATAATTAGAATGGAAAGATTTAAGAAGGAGGAAAGAATTAGTGATTGCACCAAATTACTTGGAGACCTCTTTGACAACCTGACTTGTTAACTTGCTTCTTGATCTTGAACAATGAATTTACAAACCAAAGAAATTATAAAAGTGAAAGTTGGGTGGGAGAAGAAGAAGAAGAAGCCTTTGAGGATTTTCACTGGTTGTCTCTTTAACAGACATCAGAAGAGCTAGCCAGATGAATATGCATAATTCAACTTATTCACGCGCAAGTCACTGGTGTTTTAGGAAGAAAAATAATTAATAGCTCAAAGAAATAAAGAGATAAAAGAAGAAATAAAAAAATGAAAATAAAATAAAATAAACACAATCAATCTGAAGCATTCAAAACTCCAACACCCCCCAAAATTCAGTGCAATCCCAAATAAGAAACACTTAGAATTCAGAATTTCTAAACTGTGCCTACTGGAAGCCTTTGTGAGTGATTCAGTGACCATGGAATCGGTGGTGAAGAGGGTGACACAAATATTGTTGGAGGAAAGTTGGTGGCGCAGCCACTTGATTTTCATGTCAATGTATTTGGTCTTTGTGTTTGAACCAAAATGCTGTAATTTGTTGACCAGACCCTTGTTGTCCACTAAAAATTTAGCTGGATGCCTCACTGAGTCTTGCCATAAGTTCTTTATCACTGATTTGATCCAAATTTATTCCTGCGCTCCATTTCTCAGCACATTTAGCTCTGCCTCTGTTGATGAAAGATCAATATTGCACTGTTTCCTGCTCTTCCAGGCAATGGGCGCGATTCTCCAGAAAATTAATTAGCCTGTTTGAGATCTCCAACTATGTGGATCATCCACCCAGGTCAAGTCTCTGTAGACGCTCAAGGGCTCTTCTCCATGCGGATGCAGCATTAAGGAAGATTCAAGAGTACCCTCCAGATATTTCCAAAAATGAACTACCTTCTTCCAATGGGAAATTCCGGGATTCTGATTAAACTGAGACAAGATTGAGGAAGCCGCTGAGATATCTGGTCAAGTGCGGCAGGCCAAATAGTTGAGTAGACCAGAAAATTTCCTGAATTTAATGGCTAGCTTCTGAAACTCAATTTTTTCATTGTGAGAGGCCGGTACTAATTGAATTCCCCGCATCATGGGGGTAAGAACAGGTTTGACATTTGACAGCTGTAGTTCCTCAAAGGTCTTTTGAATTAGCTTTGATTGATTTGATGTGACAGAGTTTCCTTTTTGAGTGTATTCCATCCCCAGAATGGTATCTGGTGGATGAGCTGATGATTTCTGAAACTTGGATAGAAATTCTTTTTCAAACCAGTCTACCTCCCCAGCTACAACTAGATCATCCACATGGAAAAAAAAAGAGAAACTGGGCTGCGTCTATCTAGAGACAAGGATCAGTGTTGGACTGAACCAGTCCAATACTTTCCAGCCAGGTTGTCAGAGTTTTATACCAGTTCAAAGGAGCTTGACACAAACCGTATAGAGATTTCTTCACCTGAAAAAAGTTTGAGGAGCCTTAGCTCTCCTTTGGTGTAAGAATGTATATGTCTTCTTTCAGAGGAGCAAAAAGAAAAGCGGCCTTGATTTCAAATTTTCTTAGTTCAAGAACATAATGTTATAATTATGGCCAGAAATTAGCTTAGGAAAATGAGCAGTATTTAAAGAAAAAGAAATGCTGGACACCTGGTGTCAATAATTGCTAATGGGCTCTCACAATGGGGCAATATGTTGGATGATATCAGTGATTAATTCAATTGGATGATGAATGAATGATGGAAAACAGCAGGGAGAGGAGCTCCTTAAGTACAAAAGATTGGCCTCTTGTGAGCCCATGATACAGCAAGCCAAAATGCAAATTTTCCGCCCCAAAAGATCTCTACAGGCTCTACTGGCCTTGTTACTTGGTTTGGGCTACATCAGCCTGCATGGCATCAGTCCCTGTACCCTTACTACCAGCCTATTCCGGTAACTTCTGGTGTTTCCACCATTATGGGGGTGAACCAGCCCCTTTACTGTTCAATCCCCTGGCCTTTTTTCTGTTACAACCGGCCCTGTTACCTAAAATGCTGGCTGGTTGCCTCATGCAACCAGCCCCTGGCCATAAAAATGGCCAGGTGGGACCCAGGACACACCTGGGTCTGGTTTCAGACTCACCTGGGGGGGGGGGGGGTGTGTGTGATGGGCAGACATGCCCCCCCCTCTTTCTCACGATTCCCTGGAGGGGGTGGTCAAATCCCCCTACCAGGGGCCCTCAAGGTTGATACCCCCGGGGTGCTGTCATAGGTAAGTGGGCTGGGGGGGTGGTCAAATCCCCTCAAGTCCGTTGCTCCTGCCCCTTGGTAAAGGGGGGGGGGGGGGGGAGAACGCCCCTTGGACCCATGTTGCTTCAATGGTGGAGGGTTGATCAAATCCCCCCCACCGCCGGTCACCTTGCTGTGACTGGCCCAGCCATCCTCCTGGGCAAGGGGGTGATGAAATCCCCCTCACCCTGACCAGTTGCCCTCCTGCAGCCAGTTGCTGGCTGGTTCAACCCAGCCAGCCGTCTCCTTCCCTCTTGCAATGGCAAGCAAGGGGAGGGGGGGAGCCTGGGCCACTGGCCCTTGCTCCTGCAGCGCTGACCGCCAGTCGCGACCGGCTGGGCCTGCGCGGCGTTGCAGCGCCTGGGATCCCTCGGCCGCTGTAACAGCCCCTTGCAGGCTGTCGGGCCAAGCATGGGCCAAATCAAGGGAGAAAAGTGGCCCCAAGCACGCCGCAACACGGGCAGAAGCCCCAAATGGTCTTTGAAACAGGCAGTGGCCCCATTGGGTCGCCCCAAGCCCCAAACTTTAGTTTAACATACTTTGGCGGGCCACCCCCTCTGGCCAAGTATGTCCAAAATAAACCTTGGGCCCAATTATGCCCATACAAGCCCATCTGGCTGTATTTGCCCATATAAACCTCCGGGCCCGATAGGGCCCGTGTACCAATAGGCCTGTTTCAATTGTTTTGCGGACAGTTTCCCCAAATCCGTGATATCCACACAGGCCCGTATGGTCCGTGTGCGTGTCCAATGGGCTGCAGAGGCCCATATGTGCATCCTATTTGGATTAAACTTATACGTAGCACATGCAGAAGTGAATACGTATTTTAACAAACCCCCTTAATCCAAAAGGGGTGACATTTGCATATTAGTCACAAAGCCTTGATGCTTGTTCCTATCTAAAGCCTTAGCCAATGTAGAGATGAGTAGCTCAGATAGTAGATGAAATAGGGTGGAATGGAGTCCCATAAATTTCAGTTCAGCTTGTCTGCGCAGGCTTGGAGTATATACTATGTACATATGTCACATATTATGTGATAGGTTGGTCCGTGATATCCCATAGTTGGGTTTGCCAAATCATAACACCCCCCCACAAACCAGACTATCAAAACAAAAGGCAGAAAACGCATAGGGCAGGCAACATTTGCAAAAAAGGAAAAACAGGAAACACAATGAAGCAAAATCAGGAACAGAAACAACGGTCGCAAAAATTGTGCTGTTTGTTCGGGCCAAGGCATTTCGTCAGTATGTTGGCCAATTGGTCGCTTGTCTTGACCCACGTGAGATTGAGTTTGAGTTAGCGGATCATGTTGTTTACAAAGAAGAAATTTCGGGAGATTTGTCGCATTTGTGAGCAAGACCCGTTATTGTTTGCCACCAATACGGCCGCACGGTTGTCGCAAAAAAGGTCGCAGGCGGTGGTAGGTGCCAATTCAACGGTTATTGTGTGGATCAAGGTGAAGAATTCAATTGCTGCGCCAATTGAGATGAACTCTGCATTGCAGGTTGATGTAGCAACGCTTTTTTGTTGTTTGGACGCCCACAATATGGGACACCCGCTCAGGAGGATCAGGAATCCGGAGGTTGACCGGTGGAATTCACCCCCCAGCTTGCATCACTCCATAACTGGAGGCGTTGTTGGGACGGCTGGAATTGTAGTTTCTATTGTGTGGTGGAAGCGAAGTATCAAATGAGGTGTTGAAGGGCTTGCCAGTGTGGGGCCGTGGGACGTTTACTGTATTGGGATAGGTAGTTCACTCCAAATGTGATGTCCAGTCACTTTCCAAGTGCTAAGTAATTCAGGGATCCAATGAATGATTGGAACAGGTCTGCATCTTCTCCATCGTCATCTGTTGGCGTGACCAGCTCTTGTTCCGGGATGACCGTTGTTGTTCTCAACAGAGGTTCGCGATGCAGGGCGGTCCACTTTTTCACGATTTGTGTGGCCAGTAGTCTTTGGTCCAGGTAGAGCTCTCCGTCTTGGGGGGTAAGATTGATGCCAACAATCTGGTTGCACGATTCCTGCCATTTTACCCGCACGCGCGCCAACATTTCACGTCGTATCTTGGTCAAGTCTGCTTGGTCATTGCTGATTACAAACCCGTTGTCAACATGGAGCCAAATTGCGATTATGGTGGGACCCTTACGGTACGTGTATATGGTCTGCTCAACGCAGTCACTGGTGAAGCCGATGTTGTCAAGGAGAGCCTTGAAAAATTTCCACCAGCATCTTGCCGCTTGGCACGTCCCGTACAAAGATTTCTTCAAATGCATCACCTTCCCAGCTAGTTCTGGCCGTACGTGGGTCGGAGGCTTGACGTATACGAGTTCGTCAATTGGGGCGTGGAGGTACGCAGCCAAAATATCAAAGCTGTGAATAATCCATTGGTTTGACACTGCCATTGCTAGTAGAAGTCATAGGGACGATAGGGAAGCCGTCGGGGCAAATGTCTTGTAGCAGTCGACTCCAAGTTTCTGGCGGAAACCTTTTGCAACGTACTGGGCTTTTGGTGTGTTGATGGCTCCGTCCGGTTTACACTTAATGGCGAAGACATACTTTGCTCCGATCACTTTCATGCCGGGTTGTCATTTTACTACCTCCCAGACATCCATGGCAAAGAGTTGATCTATCTTGCTCCTTAGCGGTGGTTCCCAGATGGGGCGGAGGTTGTCTGATAGCGCATGGGTCACGGAGGCTGGGAGGTCATTGTTGGGGCGGTCCGGGATTTCAAGGATGTGGGAGTCTTGTTTGTGGCATATTTCATCCGTGGGCACTTTGCCAAGGTGCAGCTCGATTGATTGTAAGTTCGGGTTGATTAAGTCAGCGGTGTGGGGGGTTGGGATGAAAGATTTTGGGGATGAGTTGGGGAATTCCGCTACGTCGGTGTAGACCAGGGAGGAAGATGCGGGGTTCCAGCAGATGTACCCACAGAGGTTGTCTTGGAATCCCAAGAATATAGTGCATTCTGCGTGGTTGTCAAGTTTGAGCCGTTTTTCTTTTGGGATGTGTGCCAGGAACATTGATCCAAAAAGGTGCAAAGGAACATTGTTTGGGGCGGTGTCAAAAAGGAGCTTGGTTGGGGATTTGTTTCCGGAGCGGGAGTTGGTAAGCGGGTTGTGGAGAAAGCATGCGTGACGGTACGCAAATGACCAGAATTTGTCGGAAAAACCGGCGTATTTCAGCATTGTACGTGCCATATTGCCAAGGGTCCGGTTTACTCTTTTGGCTTTGCCATTCTGTTCTGGGGTGTAGGGGAAGGTGAAGATTGATTTCGTGCCAAGTGATTCCAGGGAGTCAACAAGGGTCTTAGTGTGGTACTCCTTGGCGTTGTCGGATCGGAGGTAAATCTGTGCGTTTCCAAGGCGGTTTGTGAGGTAGGTTACGGTGGACAGCAGTAATTTTGGGACTTTGGAGCGTAGTTTGAAAGCATGGACAAAAATGAAGGTCGAGGCGTGGTCGCGGATGGTTAGTAGATACCTGTTGCTGGTGCAGTTGGGGGGTAGTGGTCCGAGGATGTCGGTTGTCAGGAGGTCTAGCGGTTTGTCATGGGGAATTGGTTCAGGTAAGGACTCCCGTTGTCTAGCGCTCTTTGCTATTTTACAGGGTTCACAGACAAAGGGGGTCCAGGAATTCATGTTGAACGAGGGTACGTGGGTATTCAGGTACGTCTTGATGACATCGTTGGACACATGTCCCAATGCGCAGTGGTAGTAGTACGGAAGTGAAAAAAAAGGGATAGGGGAAGGGGAAATGTGGAAACAATGGGGGGAATGGAGGGTGGCCGGTGTTATTCGGTCAACAGTCCAGGTGGGGTTGGTGTATTTTGTACAGATTGAGTGGGAAACAGAATTGAGTCGGAGGATCTTCTCATCAAACAAAGCCTTGTATCCAGCGTCGATGAGATGGCCCAGGGATAACAGGGTACCGTGTATGTTTGGGCAGAAAAGAACCTCATTAAGACGGGGGTCCCCAGCGGCCCCATACGGGGTTGTTGAAAACCAAATCTTCCCACTGCCAACAGCGTATAATAAGGCGTTTGGGTCAGCTAGCCGCAGGGTCAGGGGCTGGGAAAACCGTGAGAAGGAAATGAAAGAGGGGAAATGACCACTTACCGACAAGGTTGCCCCTGAGTCAATTACCAATTGGTTTGCACCAGTCAGAGATTGCACGGTTTGGTTTCCGGGGCAATCCTTGGCGGTCGTAGGCGCGTCTTGGCAGGGGATTGCCCCAATTTGCTGGGTTGGGGGTTGGTAGGGGTTGGTTGTAGGTGGTTGTTGCTGGACGTGGGGGGGATTTTCTTGCCAATTATTCGGTGGTTGCAAACCAGCATTGGCCCTGAGGACGGGACAGGTTGCTTGCCAGTGGTCGGGGGATCGGCAGTATGCGCAGGAGCCTCCTAGGCGTGCTCATAATTCTGCAGGGATGGGTTGGTTCCCAGATGCAATGTTGCTCCAAGCTGCCTGAAGGTCCTCCGGCGTTGGTTGGCGTAGGTTAGCCCTGGAATTTGGGGGTCGTTGGAAGCCATTGTTCCCTTGGTGTTGCAATGGTTGTTGGCGGCAGGGACAGGTGTATGGCAATAAGGCTTTAATGGTGTACGGGTTATCCGTTGAGTTTCCACGGGTCATTTTGCTATAGAACAAGGTTATGATTGATTGAGTATCCCCGGGGGTTGGTTGTTCTATGCGGTCTAGCTGTGGTCCAATGCTATGGAGCATTTGCGATCTGGTTGAGCCAGGCGGGGGAGGTGTTAGAACTTGCATGACTAGGGAGATGAGGGTGTCCGGCACGGCACAACTCAAACGGCCCAATTTGATGAAGATGTTTGATATTTGGGTGAGATGTGAGGAGACGCTTGTTTCCATTGTTGTCATCTTGTAGAACAGTTCCCCGAGCAGTTTGACTTGGCGTGTACGGTTAAATAGTCGGAAGTTTTTTTGGACGTTTTCGAAAGCTTCCCAAGCGGTTGGTTTGCTAGCAACAATTGTTTTCAATTTGCGGTCCACGGTGAGGGTGAACAACACTTGTAAAGAGATGCTTTCAAAATGGTCAAGGGATTTGAGGTTTTTGATGTCTGCCGTAAAGTTCGATTTTCCAAAAACAAGGAGGCGAAACTTGTCAACCCCGCTGATCCATTCGTCAATGTTACTCCCGTCGCGGCGCAGGGTTTCGACGGTAGCAGTATATTTGGTTGGGTTTGCAAGGAATTTCGCTCTTGCGGTGCTCATGCCGTGTGAGGGTACGGTGGGGATGGACGGGTCAGATTTGTCAGGGTTCATTTCGTCCAATTTGGGTGATGTTTCTCTGCCGGGTCTGCCAGGTCGAGCCTTTCCGCAGCGTGGGTTCATAAGCGAGCCAAGGCTATCGAGATGTTGGTATTGGTGACAGAAAGGTGAAGACAGAACGTGGCCAGACAAAGGAGAGCAGGTTTTTAACCTGTAGAGATGAGTATATCGGATAGTAGATGAAACAGGGTGGAACGGAGTCCCATAAATTTCAGTTCAGCTTGTCCGCATGGGCTTGGAGTATATACTATGTACATATGTCACATATTATGTGATAGGTCGGTCCGTGATATCCCATAGTCGGGTTTGCCAAATCGTAACAGTCAAGATATCTGCAATCATTTCTCCAGTGGGCATGTAACTCAACAAAATCTCTTTGCAGTTAACTGCATCACAAATATAGTTATATTGAACATTGATATATTTTATTCTTGAATTGAACACTTGGTTTTGTGCCAACGCAATGGCACAATGGTTATCAGAATACAAAAACGCAAAACCTTGTGATTTATGTGTATCCTCTAAGACTTTTATCAACCATTTTGCTTCCTATGAAGGTTCTAAGGAAGCTCTATACCCAGCCTTTGTTGATGGAAGGCTTATTGCTGATACCTTCTTGGACATCCATGACACCAGATTCTTATCTAAGAAGAATACAAAACCACTTGTTGATTCCCTAGTGTTACCATCTTCCCAACTTGCATTGGAATAACCAACCAAATCAAAGTTGAGTGACTTTGTGAACAACAGTCGCAGAATGTGCATTCCCTTAAGATACCTCATAACTCTCTTGAATGCTGACCAATGCCTCATGCTTGGCTTCTCTGAGTTTTGCAAAAAGAAACCAATTTCAAAGGCAATATTGGGCCTTGTACACTGCCCCAAATAATTAAGTGATCCAACAGCTGACCTGTAGTTGTTCCCAGATTGAACAAACTCCAGATACTCCTCATCTGTAGACTTCTCTAAACAAATTTTTGACTGCATGGGAGTACCAAACTCCTTTGCATCCTCTTAGCCATATTTATTAAGAAGAGCTGCCACTTAATGGCTCTGTTCTAAATTAATACCATTACCATTCCCAATAATTATAATTTCATCAACCCATAAAAACAAAATTGCATCCTTTCTCACAAAGAGACAAGGGTTGGCCTCAGACATCCTCAAACAAATCTGTATCAGTTTCTCAATCATGGCATTATACCACAACCTAGCTGCTTGCTTCCATCCATACAGGGATCTACACAGCTTCAGGACATACTCTCCTTTATCTGCTGAAAGAAAACTTCTAACACAGATTTTCTTCATGGTTTCTGGTTTAGTCTCCACTAACAATTCACAAAAACCATCAGGAATTGGCATATAAACAGTCTCCTCCTTGCCAAGTTTTGCATTCAAGTATGCTGTTACAAAATCAGCTTGTCTGATTTATTCACCCAACTCCACTGCCAGAGCAATGATGTACCTGAAGTTGGACAGCCTTCCAGTTGGTGAGAAAGTTTCTTTTCAATCAATAATCTCTCTTTGTTTGAAGCCCTGGGCAACGCATCTAGCTTTGAACCTTTTCAAAACTCCATTTGTGTCAAAATTCTTTTGTAACACCAATCTAGACCCCACAATGGTCTTTCCTTTTGGAAAAGAATCCCCCTTAACCACTTCAAAGACACTATTATTCTCTAGAGAATCAAATTCCTCAAAAATAGCACTCTTCCAGTTGGCTCTCTCATGAGAATTCATAGCTTGGCCAAAGCTTTTTGAGTTAACCCTGTTACCCATTTCTGAACTCAACTCCAGGACTTCATTGAGCATACACTGTTCCTGAAATGTATCCTCCTCATATCCTGTGGCAGAATAATGTGACTTCCATTCCCCGTACCTGTCAACTGGTACTCTCACCCTACCACTTCTTCTAACCAGAGATGGAGGCTCATCAGGTTCTGAATTAACAGACTCCCCTGAAGCAGGTACTGAACCCTCTGGCGGAATGTCTGCTATCTCATCATCTCCTGGAACCACATGTTCCTCAGCCTATGCTGGTGAAATAGGTGCTAATTATATTTCTTGCTGTGAATTATTCACAACAACATCTTCACTCCTTTTGAGTGGAAAGGTACTTTCATCAAATTTTACATCCCTACTATGGATAACCTTTCTTGTCCCTGGAAAATACATCTTATAAAATTTAATTATTAAATCATAGCCTAAAAGTGCCCCTGTTCTGGCTCTAGGGTCTAATTTCCCAAAAATCTCATTATGGTGGACACTATAATACAACAAGCAACCAATTGTTCTTAGGTGTGATGTTTTGGGGTACAACTTCCAAAACTGATAATGAGGAATCTTCCTATGAACACTTATAATTTTGTGCAACAGAAAGACTGTACACAACAACTCAGCCCATAAAAAATTTGGTAGACCAGATTGAGATATAATAGTTCTGACTTTGTCCAGTAAATTTGGATTCAATCTCTCAACTATTCCATTATTCTGTGAAGTACTTGCAGTAGTGACTGTATGAATGATACCTTAATCTTTCAATAACCTCTCAAACTCTTTACTCACAAATTCACCCCCTCCATTGGTAATAACCCTCTTGATCTCCTTCATCAGACCATTCTGTTTCCAGAATTTGAAGATTAAAGAAAACTCCACTGTGGTCTGATCCTTGGATTGAATTGGTTTAACCCAAAGATAATTGGTTGCAGTATCAACTAAATTGATGAATTATCTTGCCCCACCAAAGGACTCTGGCGTAAATGGCCCTGAAAAATCAATGGTGAATTCCTCTCTAGGAACATCAGTGCAATCTCTACTCTTAGAGAACACATTTCTATTCTTAGCCCCCAAGGTAAAAATCTCACTTTTGCCGTCCTTTAAATTATGGCCACTTCTATTGTGAGCAACAGTTCTCAGAGCTTAGAATTTGAAAAAGCTTGCACACAGAAGCTAATTCCAAACTTGTCTACTAAGAACAGTTCTCCCTTCCATATCAATAACAAACCTATCTTCTTTAAGATAACAAATCTGGAAACCTTTTTTCCACAACACTCCAAGAGACACAAGCTTATAAGGCAACTCTGGTACATAGAACACTTTCTCAAAAGAAATTTTGAAACCAAAGTGATTTTCAAGAATAACTTTTCCAATTCCCTTAGTCTAAGTTGTTCTGACTTTCTGACAAATATTTAAAACTCCATCATAATAACTAAGATTTGAAAATAAATTTGGTTCAAAAAACATGTGATCTGTACAACCAGAATCAATCAAAACAAGAACATCCTCCTTCAATCCTCCTAATAGGAAAGAAGCTTTTTCAGTCACTGATAAGTTCTCATATTTGAGGTTTAGATTACTGACTTCATAATCAATCAAGTCCATTTCTTGATCCTCATCAATTTTGGCCTTCTTGTTGGGACCTTCTTCCCCAACAACCTATCCAATTGGTCCATCCGACGCCTCCATTGCAACGTTTTCTGTAGTGAGATTGAACTCCTTGTCATTCTCTTCGGACTTCTTCCTTTTCTTGGCCTCCTTGCAATTGTTAGCATAATGCCCCTTGTTCTGAAAATGATAGAATAAGACCTTGGACAAATCCTTTTTTGCCTTCTTGCAAGATTTTCCAGTCTTTCCAAAAAGGGCTGTTCCAGAACTCCCCTTCATCTTGAACTGAAGATCATCCTTGTCAATTTTCTTCAGCACATCCCCCTCCCCAGGAAGAGGATCCAATTGAGAAATAATTCTGACTAAAGAATCAAACTCCTTTTGTAGCTTCTGAAGGATTAAGAGTTAAAAACACTCAGGATCCATGTTAAGACCTGATTAATTGAACTTAGCTATGCTAGGCCAAGCCTCTGCAACAAACTGCTTAAAATTTGAATATTGCAACTTGAATAGTTTATTGAAGGCTATACCCTTCTGGTGAACAGAATCACCAACATACTTGGACTTAAGCAACTTCCAAAGGATGCTGCCGCTCCCTCTTCCATCTTGCCTAAGAGTATCAGCAACCTATGTCAGATGATTCTCATCAAGATGCCTAAGGATGAGATGATAAGACTTTTTCTCCACTTCTGAACTGATCAAAGTGCCATCTGCATCCATTATCTCCCCACAACAAATGTTGTCCAGCTCACTATCCCTAAGGAGAGCCCAAGCATTATGATTCTGACTGTTCAGAACTATCTTGGTGGAGCTAACATCTGAGATATAGGAAATCTTCTTAGAAAACCTGAGGTCTTTGAGGCTCTCCAGAGTAAGGAACAAGGGTCCAGATGGCTTGGAAGTAATGATGATGTTGGTACTGATAATGTGTTATAATTATGGCCAGAAATTAGCTTAGGAAAATGAGCAGTATTTAATGAAAAAGAAATGCTGGACACCTGGTTTCAAAAATTGCTAATGGGCTCTCACAATGGGGCAATATTTTGGATGATATCAGTGATTAATTCAATTGGATGATGAATGAATGATGGAAAACAGCAGGGAGAAGAGCTCCTTAAGTACAAAAGATTGGCCTCTTTTGAGCCCATGATACAACAAGCCAAAAGGCAAATTTTCCGCCCCAAAAGATCCCTACAGGCTCTACTGGCCTTGTTACTTGGTTTGGGCTACATCAGCCCGCATGGCATTGGTACCTGTACCCTTACAACCAACCTATTCCAGTCACTTCTGGTGTTTCCACCATTATGGGGCTGAACAAGCCCCTGGCCAGTTGTCTGTTACAACCGGCCCTGTTAACTCAAATGCTGGCTGGTTGCCTCATGCAACCAGCCCCTGGCCATACAAATGGCCAGGTGGGACCCAGGACACACCCGGGTCCGGTTTCAGACTCACCTGGGGGGGGGGGGGGGGGGGGGAGTGACCAGTGGACATGCAGCCCCCCCCTCTTCCTCAGAAATCCCTGGAGGGGGTGGTCAAATGCCCCTAACAGGGGCCCTGGATGTTGATACCCCCAGGGTGTTGTCATAGCTAAGTGGGCTGGGGGGGTGGTCAAATCCCCCCCAGTCTGTTGCTCCTCCCCCTTGGTAAAGGGGGGGGGAGAGCACCCCTTGGACCCATGTCACTTTGATGGTGGAGGGGTGATCAAATCCCCCCCACCGCCCGTTGTAAGACTCCAAACGTTGCAAGGCCGTGGCAGTTCTGTGGAGGGGAAAGGTGCTGTTTAGGCTGCCCTCCTGAGTGTTACAAAAATATTTAAATGTAACCAAGATCAAGGTCCAGAACCTGGTAAATGAGGAATCAAGGAGTTGAGGATAAAGATGACAATAGTTTGGTAGCAATGGAACAGCACTATCTGAGACAAGATTATGCAGGAAAAAACTTGAACAAAAGAAGTTAAAGTCTGCTTAGAGCTCAAGGAACAATAGCTGTTTTATGTAGACAACCCCCACAAGCTAATAACTCTGATTGTCAGCAGAAGATTGGGGATGATCAACTCAAACCCAAGCAACCTCCAGGTTCTCAATGAACCTGCCCAACTCTCCGCAATCAAGCGCTTGAAGGGTACCAGATAACTGAGGGTGGCTGTAAAAGACAAAGGACAATGTTTAAAAAGCTCGAAATCAAACAATAACTGATTTGAAGCAAGGATAACCTCAACAATTCTCAAGGGACTCAAGAATAGGCTGGCAGAATGCAACTCCAAAGAAGATAAGGGGAGGTATAACACTCCAGGTCTTAAGCTTAATAAGAACTCTTCAATCAATCGTGACTGGCTGCAGAAAGATGATCAAGGATCAGCGCCAGTATGGTCAGAGAAAGGGATCAAGGAGTGGTATAACACACTCAAAAAAACTTCCAACAGACAGAATTTTCCTTCAACCAGCAAGGCTATTGGTTGGTGATAAGGATCAAGGATCAAGGATTTGAGTATGGAGGCTCAAGGATCAAAGGTGCGCTGATTTCATGCTCTATGATTTGATCATTTGATTCAATGATGGATCCAAAAGGCAGGGGAGAGCCCCCCCTTTTATGGGCAGGAGGCCCTTTTAGACTATGTACAACAGATTCTACAAATAGAGCGGAAAAGGAAAGAAAATCATGTGGTCACTTGCGTCCGTCCGTGGATGGGCTTGCGCGACAATACCAGAATCACCCACCCCTCGTCTGAAGGCGGGCAGGGTGGGAAAGGGAAATGAACCAAAACGCTGCGGATGTCCAAGGGCGGTAGTCAACACTCTCCACCCCTTTTCCAAAGGCAGAAGTGGGTGGGAGAGTCCCAGGAAAGGTAATGGATGAAGTTTGTGAGAGCCCGGATGGGCGGATAGGAGATCGGCTTGAGGCGGTTGAGTAAATCCTGACAGGCTTGAGATTCACGACTGATAGATTGAGTGAGATGGGAGATTGATGGATCCGAGGATTGGAAAAATACTTGGGGTGCGGTTGGGATGGATTTGGTAAGTCATGGATGAGAGCCACGCGCAGCGGACAGGAGATTGGGACGTGCAAGGATAAGGATGAGGATTGGCGGCGCGCAAAGATGATGAGCCCTGATGAGGGATGCGCGAGGATGATGATGCGGATGAACCTGAAGATGAGTTGGAATTTTTTTTTTTTTTTTTAATGCTGGACGGTACGTTTGCGCAACAGTTTATGGATCAAGGTCTTAAGGTGGCCAGGGTGTCCAGGATGGGGAACCACATCTCTCCCCAACTTACAGACTGTCCCTAGTCTGCTCCAGAGTTTGATGCCATAAAAAAAGAAAGGAAAGAAAAGATGATTGAAACCAAAGAATGGCCATTTTGATCTTGAGAGTTGTTGAAAAAGAATATGTTGATTGATCCAAAGGAAAATCCTAGAAGTGGCTGAGATATAATGGACAAGGCGTCCCAGGTGCTCACATGCGTGGCATGAAGTAGAGTTTCACAAAACAACACAGCAGATGACCCTGGTGGTGCACAATTTGGAGGACTTACTTCTGGAACAAGTTGCCTCCACGCGAATGAAATTTCTTGACCTGATCAGCAGGGAACCTTCTGGCCATCTGAGTACCATCCAGTTCCTCCAAAACATATGATCCACCTCTAACTTGACGGACCACTTGGTAAGGACCATTCCAGCGGTTAGAGAAAAGCTTTCCCCACTGAGTCTCCAAGGAACGATTATAACCTAAGACTAGGTCACCAGAGTTTAAAGGGTCCCTGATTTGTTTTAGGTGTTTATCTTCCCAATAATGAACTGATTTTTCTCTTGATTCCATCATCTTCTGATAAGCTTTGTTACAAATATCTTCACTCCGCTTTAGTTGCTTTGATCTGGCAACTAATAGGTCCGTAGTTGAGGAAACTTGTTCCCAAGAGATGCCCAAGAAAGACTCCATTTCAAGATCAAGAGGAAGAACAGCCCTCTGACCAAAGATGATTTCATAGGAAGAGTAACCAGTGGTTCGCTTGGTGGAAATTCAATCAGAGAAGAGGACCAAGGGGAGAAACTTCCAAAAATTCTTGCCACTTTCACCAGCCAATTTAACCAGAGCAGCCTTCAAGGGCACATGGCCTCTTTCCACCATGCCTTGTCCTTCAGGATAATAGGGAGTAGTAACTGTATGTTGTCCAGGGAGCGATTGGATCATTTCAGCAAGTTTTCCACCAAATTCCGAGCCACCATCTGTAGAATAAGATCAAGCCAAGCCATAATGCATTGTCAAAGTATGATGAAGGAAAGTTGCTACTGATTAAGATCTGAGGTTCTTAAGAAAATTTGCTTCAACCCATCCAGAAAAATCATCTCTAGCCACAATGAGGTACTTAGCTCCACCAGCCTTAATGTGAACCACATCCATAGCAATCCTCCCAAAGACAGTGGACTCTCCAGTGGGGTAACAAATTTTGGCCGGGTGCTTAAGATCACGTTTCTGGCACACTTCAAAAATCCTGCACCTTTGGGAGACGAATTTCTTCAGGGATGGCCACCAAAATCGTTTGGATATTTGTCAATAAGTTTTGGTTTCCCCACAATGACCAAGGCCTTCATGGAGACTTTCCAGGATTGAATCTTGCTTAGAAGGGATAGTAACCACAACAAGCGCACAAGGAGTTCCTCTTTTCATAAGCCTAGAACCTTGGACAAAGAAACTAGAGGACTTTCTTTTAAGGGATTGAAATTATTTGGCAGAGAGATCAGGGGTTCTTTGGAGAGTTGAAAGGTACTGCTCTAAATTAAGCCAGAAACCTTGCTGGAAACCAGAGTAATTTTGGGAGGAGAAGGCAAAGACAGGGCGGACCAAGGGTTCTTCCTTGTTGAAATCCATTCCAACATCTGATTCATCATCTCCAATAGGTCTCCTAGATAAACCATCAGGCATAGTAAAAGATTTCCAAGGCCTGTGGACAATATCAAAAGAGAAAAGCTGGATAAAAGCTACCCAGCGAGTCATTGGAGCATTTGGAAGACTGGGAGCATTGATCATTTCCAAAATGGATTGAGCATCAACTTGCAATTCAAAATGTTGACCCCAAAGGACAGTCTGGAGCTTCTTCAACATCTGGGCCACACCGCACAGTTCCAGTTTTGGCTGGGAGTACCTGGATTCCACATCTGAGAAAAGAAGATATTCATACAGAGCAGGAAGATCCAAACCATTTGAATCTTCCTGGGTAAGGACAGCCCCAACAGATTGACAACTAGAGTCAACTGCCAGCTTGATCTTGCCGGCTCCGGGTCCATAAGTGATCTCTTTCAAAACAATGTATTTCCCAACAATTGTTTTGAGCAACTGAAATGATTGTTTGCAGTCTTGGGTCCGAATCCTTTCAGCATCCTTCCTGGTTAAGCAATGCAAGGGAATACAGATTTTGGAAAGTGAGGGAATGAAGATCGTGACATAAGTTACAAAACCTAGGAAACCTCTAACTTCTGTTGGATTTATTGGAGTAGGCCAGGAGATGATCTTGTTGACTTTAGGGGGTGCCATCCTTCTTCCTTCCTTGCAGACTATATGACCAACAATTTCCAAGGCAGGGAAACAGGCGGCAAGTTTTGATCCAGAGACAGTAAGGCCAGATTCCTCGATTAGAAACAAAATTCTTTCCAAGATAGTAGCATACTCCCAGATAAATCATTGGATTCCTGAGTGCCAAGGTAAGAGCTCATTATCATAGTCAGAAACTGGACCTATAATCCCACCGTCATCAATAAAGATACCCGCATGATCCGGGATTTTGTCCTGGAGGATCCACATCATCTGAGCCTGATAGATTGCAACCAAGTTGGTGGCACCTTGAGGCAATTGAGTCAGCTGAAATTGACCAAGGGGAGTATCAAAAGTAGTGAGGGGACGAGAAATAGGATGCAAGGATGGTTTGTCATAGCCACCCATAATGTCACCTAAACCATAGAAAGCTCTCCCAGAGAAGGATTCTAAAAATTCTTCAGTGACAGGAGGCATGCCAGAGTCTTTAATAGTAACTTTATTAAGAGGTTGGAGATCATGAACTACTCTAAGTTTACCATTACTCTTTAGAACACAGAAAACAGGACTGGAATAGCTAGAAGTTGATTATTTGTATAAACCGGTTCAGACTTGTTTGGGGACCAACTTGATGAATTTGTTGACTTTAGTAGCAGGGATCGGGATCTTTTTCTTTTGCCAAGGATCATGTTCAACTACAGGGATGATTTAAGGGAGACCATAGGATTCTTTCAAGAGACCTCTCTCTTCTTCACAGAATGCAATAGATTTTTCCCTCAGAGACAAGATATTTTTGATCAAATTCAACTCATCAGGAAGAAGCCATCCATCTGGACCAAAGTTGACCACTTTCAGACGTTCTTCAGTGACCCTACCAGAGGGAATAAATGGACCAGTGAGGGATTGGGATAGACCACAGAAATGATTGCGGGATAGAGGAGGACGCATAAGAGGAGGATTGAGGTTAAGAGGTATTGGTTGGTTGACTTTCTGGACCTTCTTTGCAACTGGTTTGTACTTGGTGGCAAAGGAGAGGAATCCTTGCTTCCTCCAAGCATTGACCAGTGAGACCTGACTACAAAAACTGAGGCCATATTCCAACATCTTCCAAGTTCAATTTTCTGCTGCTTCCTTGAAAGGTGCCTTCTCCATAAAAGAGGATCCAAAAGATAACACATTGCTCACATGTGTGGCACAGGGTAGAGTTTTGAAAACAACAGTAGTAGAAGCCCTTGGTGGTGTACAATTGGGAGGACTTACTTCTACCCCAAATTGCCTCCACCTAAGACCATACTCCTTCATACCAACGCCACCAAGAAAAGAATCATGATAGAGATCTAGTTCAGACTCATTGCGGAGATTCAAAACCGGAATAGAGGATGATTGATCAGGCTGAAAAGAAAAAGGAAAAGAAGATACAATAGATCCAGACAGAGAAGAAATATTTTTGGATTTTTCGGATTTTTCATGTGTTTGGTTTTTGATCTTATTTGGATGAGAAGGAAATGATGAGGAAAAAGAAAGATATGCCTCTGAGATGGGAGTTGGTCCATGAGTTGCAGTCCAAGGCTTGGGAGAACTAAAACTATCAGTAGGGCCAACTATTCTGCTAAAAAATGAGGATGAGAGGAATGAGAGTTTTCTTTCTGCTTACATTCAAGATAGATTTGGGAGGATGACAAGGGAAGTCTCTTTCCCAATGACCAGAATCCAGAGAACAAAGAGGAACTTCAATCTTTCTGCCATCAGTATCAGGGAGGAGACTTCTCTCCCCAACTTGATCAGAAAACATCAGGGTAGCACCAAAGTCCATTAAGAAAGGTCTTCCCAAGATCATGTGACCATCCAGACAAGTGATCCAGAAGTGACAGGTGCCAACAATATTTTGACCAATTTGAACAGGGATAGCCTCAGCAATACCAACCAGCTCACAGGACTGATTCCCAATTCCATAAACCGCAGAGTTGAAACTGACCCTTGGGCTAAGTTTAAGCTTGCAGGCCATGGAGTCTGAAATCAAGTTGAGCTGAGATCCCAAATCCACAAGGAGAGAAACCGTTTTGGTTGCATCACCAAGATAACATGGGAGAAAGCCAAGAGGACAGGAATACAGGTTGGTATCTGAAGAGGGATCTGTTCCACCAGAATCCTCTATCAGAGTACCAGAGGAGACCTTTAATTTGTCCGGACCAATCTCCACACCTTGACGAGAAACCCATTTCTTCATCCCTTCAGCCACAGATGGAGAGATCAACAGGAGTTCAGCCACAGATAGATCAGGGATTTTAAGATCAGAAATTTTCTTTAATACTCCTTCCACAGCATTAGGGTAGTCCTTGGAGAAGCCCCTTTCAAATTGACCTTTGGGCTGTTTGGAGGGAGGAAGATCAGGTGAAATAGGTGCTGGAAGAGGATCTGAGGGTTGGACAGGTTG
This sequence comes from Puccinia polysora, assembly GCA_025617555.3. NCBI lineage: Eukaryota > Fungi > Basidiomycota > Pucciniomycetes > Pucciniales > Pucciniaceae > Puccinia > Puccinia polysora. The sequence continues at coordinate 2,355,437 of CM062645.1, forward strand.
AAGAGGGGGAAGAAACCTTTCCATAAGTGGTTCCCTTTCTACTTCCATGTCTTCCACATCAGAGGAAGGAGGCTCAGGTGAAGATTGACGTTTAACGGGTTTTCGCAGGATTGAGGAGGATCAGGAGGAGACTTATGAGGTTTTGGTTCCTCATGGCGTTTCCTAGCTGGATCAGATTGATAGGTGCCAGGGAAGATGGAAGAAGTGATAGCTGGAGGATACCAAGGTTTCAGAGTTCCAAAGGATTATTGAAAATCCACAGAGACCAAGGATGCCTTCTTAGGAGTTGGTGGTTGGTATGAGGCCACCACATGACAGATTGGGCAAGATGGATTGAAAGGGATCAAAGCACCATTAGGAAGGAAGAAATTATTTCCCTTCTGCTCTACTAAATTCTCCTCCTTGTCCTTCTGGAGTTCAGGACATCTACCAGTACCATGGCCTTCCCTATGGCAATAATAACAGACTATAGTAGATTTAGGAACAGAATTAGCAGGTTTAGGAGTGGCTAAGGAGGATATTTTCTGATCTATTTTATTCTAAAATTCCTGAAGCAATTTAGTGATCTCATCTATAGTAGGTGTCTCCTGGTGGGTCTGAGGATTGGGTTTGGGTCTGCGATTGGCTTCCATCTTATTCATGATTTTGTTAGATGCTTGAAAAGAGGGGGCAAGTACTGGTTCAGTGATTTTAGGTTTTTCAAAGGTGAGAGCTGTTTGAACTTTCATCAATTTATCCAAAGTATTCCTAAGGACCATGAAAGCAGGGAGCTTGAACCAATTATCCCTTTTTGTGATCATGGATCCAGATTTCACCAATTCATCCTTAATTCTTTCCTGCACTCCTGGAGAGAAAGACTGAAATAATTGCACTCAAATTTTGTCCAACGTATCAATGTGATCATTCTGGATAAGATAGGACTGGATAGGGTCCCATGATTTTCTGAAAGCTTGATAGTCAGAGGCTGAGGAGATACCACCATTGGATATCCATTGAGAAACCAGGGCGTCCAAGTCTTGCAAAGTAAATCTGGCTACATCTATTTTTCCCCAATAGGCCAACATAGCCTCCTTCAGGAGCCTCCAGTTGTGAGTTTCAAAACCCTTGAACAATTTGATAACCTCCATAACTTTTTAAGAAGAGATAAAAAATTATAACTGATAAGCCATATCATATTCCCTGGCACCATCCACTTCAGCAGCCATCTCAAAGGAGTCCAGGAATGGTTCAACATTGGTTCCATTGAAGCCTAAGTTTTTGTTCTGAGGTTTGATTTTGACCATCTTGGCCCAAAAAGATGAGGAGGATCCAGCAGATTCCATGTTGAAGGGTTCCTAAGAGACCGAAACGAGCAGAGTTCCAAGGTGGCTCACAAGTGTGGCAAGAGTAGAGTTTCACAAAAACGACAAGGATCTTGCCCAGATGGTGCACAATTGGGAGGACTTACTTCCGGACCAAGTTGCCTCCACGGATCAGATCTAAAAAAAAGAACAAAAAGAAAAAGAAAGAAAAGGAAAAAGATTGGATTGGATTTCGGAGTTGATTCTTCAAGTTGGGACTGTAAATCCCAAGGTTGCTGGTTCTATCCCGGCCCGGGGGACCAAATGTAAGACTCCAAACGGTGCAAGGCCGTGGCAGTTCTGTGGAGGGGAAAGGTGCTGTTTAGGCTGCCCTCCTGAGTGTTACAAAAATATTTAAATGTAGCCAAGATCAAGGTCCAGAACCTGGTAAATGAGGAATCAAGGAGTTGAGGATAAAGATGACAATAGTTTGGTAGCAATGGAACAGCACTATCTGAGACAAGATTATGCAGGGAAAAAACTTGAAAAAAAGAAGTTAAAGTCTGCTTAGAGTTCAAGGAACAAAAGCTGTTGTATGTAGACAACGCCCACAAGCTAATAACTCTGGTCGTCAGCAGAAGATTGGGGATGATCAACTCAAACCCAAGCAACCTCCAGGTTCTCAATGAACCTTCCCAACTCTCCGCAATCAAGCGCTTTAAGGGTACCAGATAACTGAGGGTGGCTGTACAAGACAAAGCACAACGTTTAAGAAGCTCAAAAGCAAACAGTAACTGATTTGAATCAAGGATAACCTCAACACTTCTCAAGGGACTCAAGAATAGGCTGGCAGAATGCAACTCCAAATAAGATAAGGGGAGGTATAAAACTCCAGGTCTTAAGCTTAATAAGACCTCTTCAATCAATAATGACTGGCTCCAGAAAGATGATCAAGAATCAGGACCAGTATGGTCAGAGAAAGGGATCAAGGAGTGGTATAACACACTCAAAAAAAATTCCAACAGACAGAATTTTTCTTCAACCAGCCAGGCTATTGGTTGGTGATAAGGATCAAGGATCAAGGATTTGAGTATGGAGGCTCAAGGATCAAAGGTTGAGTATGGAGGCTCAAGGATCAAGGGTGCTCTGATTTCATGCTCTATGATTTGATGATTCAATTTGATGATGGATCCAAAAGGCAGGGGAGAGCCCCCTTCTTACGGGCAGGAGGCCCTGTTAGACTATGTACAACGGATTCTACAAATAGAGCGGAAAAGGAAAGAAAATCATGTGGTCACTCGCGTCCGTCTGTGGGTGGGCTTGCACAACAATACCGGAATCACCCACTCCTCGTCCGAAGGCTGGCGGGGTGGGAAAGGGAAATGAACCAAACCGCTGCGGATTTCCGCGGGAAGTAGTCAACAATCTCCACCCCTTGTCCAAAGGCGGAAGTGGGTGGGAGAGTCCCAGGAAAGGTGATGGATGAAGTTTGTGAGAGAGCGGATGGGCGGATAGGAGATCAGCTTGAGGCGTTTAAGTAAATCCTGACAGGCTTGAGATTCACAACTGATAGATTGAGTGAGATGGGAGATTGACAGATCCAAGGATTGGAAAAATGCTTGGGGTGCGGTTGGGATGGATTTGGTAATTCATGGATGAGCGCCACGCGGGGCGGACAGGAGATCGGGATGCGCAACGGACAAGAGATGGGGACGCGCGGCGGACATGAGATCGGGACGCGCGGGGGACAGGAGATCGGGAAGCACAACGGACAGGAGATTGGGACGCGCAAGGATAAGGATGAGGATAGGCGGCGTGAAAATATGATGAGCGGGGATGAGGGACGCGCAAGGATGATGATGCGGATGAACCTGAAGATTAGTTGGAATTGTTTTTTTTTTTTTCATGCCAGACAGTAAGTTTGCGCAAAAGTTTATGGATCGAGGTCTTAAGGTGGCCAGGGTTTCCAGGATGGGGCACCACACCATTGCCTTGCTGCGACCAGCCCAGCCATCCTCCTGGGTGAGGGGTGATGAAATCCCCCTAACCCTGACCGGTTGCCCTCCTGTGGCCGGTTGCTGGCTGGTTCAACCCAGCCAGCCATCTCCTTTCCTCTTGCAATGCAAGCAAGGGGAGTGAGGGGATCTGGGGCCTCTGGCCCCTGCTCCCGCCGCGCTGACCACCGGTTGCGACCAGCCTTGCCCGCGCGGGATCCCTCAGCTGCTGCAACAGCCCCTTGCGGGCCGTTGGGCCCTGCATGGGCCAAATAAAGGGATACAAGCCACCTCAAACAGGCCGCAACACAGGAAGAAGCTCCAAAGGGGCTGCAAAACAGGCGGTGGCCCCATTGGGCTGCCCCAAGCCTGAAATGTGAGTTTAACATACATTTGCGGGCCAGCCCTTCTAGCCAAGTATCTCCAAAATAAACCTTGGGCCCAATTATGCCCATAGGAGCCCATCTGGCTGTATTTGTCCATATACCCCTCCAGGCCCGATAGGGCCCATGTACCAATAGGCCTGTTTCACTTGTTTTGAGGACAGTTTCCCCAAATCTGTGATATCCACACAGGCCTGTATGGTCCGTGTGTGTGTCCAATGGGCCGCAGAGGCTCATATGTGCATCCAATCTGGATTACACTTATATGTAGCACACACACAAGTGAATACATATTTTAACACATAATCCAAGCCACACAATAGGAGAAGAAGGAGTGTTGTGAATTTCTCAGTTGGCGCGTTTGTCTCACCAAAATCTATCCCTGAAGTTTGAAGGTTGCCCATAATGCACAGTAAAGACTTACGCTTTTCAGGCAAAAGACTTGTAGCCGGCTTGACTCTGTCTACCCACATGGTCTTAAGAAAATGAGAACATTGGATTTATGAGACCTACTAAACCTCCTGCAATTCTATTTTTTCCAGCTCAACTTTTGCTTCAATCATCCATTTGCTTCACTTATCCACAAATGAGCCATAAGAATATTGCTGAGGCTTGAAAGATGCCGTTTTTATGCCTTAATTGTAATTGACAGGAATTGTTGTGAGTGTTTCCCATTCCCTGGATACTTCTGCAGACGTCTGATTCAAATTGGGAACATTCTCCATTGGAAAGATTTTGTTCTTGTTCTTGGGTTGAGAGACAGGCAAGTGGGGCTTGCTTCCCAAATAAGTTCTCACAGTGCTCAAAGTAACCGGCTCATTGCACCAATTCCCAACATTGATGTCAGTTTCACTGAATAACCTCTTGATGTTTGTATTAAAGTCAAGCAAAGTGATGTGCTTTGTGTCAATTATCCTGTGATTGGTAGTGAGAACTTTATATGACAGTAAGTCATCATCATGCCCAATAAGCCTTCCAAAGAGTCCTCAAGGTTCCAATTTTGAGAATTGTGCTCTGTCCTTATAAATATAAGTGACCGGATTGCCTATGGGATGAATTTAATTTACATTCAGTTTCCTTTCTTTAAAGACCTCATACAGGGATTTTTTTTATTTTTGAAACGGTATTTGATTGAGTGTCAGAGCACATGATTTGATAACTAAATTCCAGAGATTTTTATTCAGCTGTGAATCATAGAGAAAACTTCAAAGAGATTCTAGGATGAGTCAATTAAAACGTTCTGCCAGTCTGTTTTGTTGTGGTGAATGGCAATTGGAAAAGCTCTGCCATAGGTTGTTCTTGGCGAAGTACTTTGAAAGATTTGAATTCCAAAATTCCTTGCCTTGATTAGAGTGAAAGATCATAGGAATAGAATTAAACTTTTTTGACTTGAAATTGATGAGAAAAGGAATAAAGCTGGCCACATCACTCTTGCTTTTGATTGGAACCACCATGAAAAATCTAGTGCAGCTATTGACTACCTTTAAAAAGTAATAATCACCATTTGTACTCAGAGGATAGATAGGCCCAACCAAATTGCAATTCAGTTCTTGAAAAGGTCTCTCAGCACAAAAATGTTTTTTTTTGAAGGTGGCCTTTTAAATTTTACTGATTGCGCAGGCCTCACATGTCAAGCTTCTCTTTATGGGAATACCTAGTTTTTGAGATATCCTGATGTAACTTGCATGTCCCAGAGACTTGTGGATGATTTAATTGTGATTGAGATAAGATATTCCATTAACTTTAGCATTTTCAAAATGAAAAAAAGCAATATTACACTTATAAGTCCCAGTTTTCTTCCAGTTCTCTTTCTGAATGATAAAATCATTTTCTCTGAAGTTGAAATCAAATCCATCTAGTACAAGAGAACACATAGACAATAGATTTCCAGTCAATTGTGGCAAGTATAACACATCTGTCAGAAGAATTCCTCAACCTTCAACATCCAGCAGCTTAACAGTTCCGACTCTGTTGTACTTGAGAGAATTCTTTCCCAAGCTTGTCAAAATGTTGCCGGTTAATGATTGGTCTAGGTGACAAAAGTGCTTAGAGTCAGAGAAAATGTGCCTTAAGGAGCCTGAATCCACTACAAATGTGTTTGGAAGAAACAGAGAGCTTGTATGAAATGAGCTTACTGAGGGGATTTCATTGGACTTGGAAACTCAAGTCTGCTTCTTTCTTGGAAGGGTTGGTCTGAGATGAGGGTACAATTTCCGAAATCTTCCCTCTGGATGAGCAACTTTTTGTCAGCTTGCTACTATTGCAGAGCAAGCTGCAAAAGTAACAAAAATAAAATAAAAATAATAATAATACAATTAACCTAAGAAGGAGTAGGAAAACCATAAATATTATTACATAAATATGTTCTCCACCAAACATTAGGTAGGGTCACTCACTGACCCCACCCCTGAAATCCAACTCCTTATATTTTTAAATAATTAAGGAAAGAAAAACCAAAATAATACGGCTTCATTATTGAGCTTTTTGGCCAATTAAATATTTCACACACATTTTCATGTATAGGTTTCACACCTAAAATGCAGTCAGAATTGAGGTGTTGTGTATATTTTAGGAGTTACGGGCGGAAATGTGTTTTGTCACAATTCCCGCACGCAGCCGCGGCAGCCAATGCACCCGCGCGGGGATGAGATACATCCTTGTCACTCCGTCGAGGTTGTGTAGGCAGAACTGGGCCTCTGACAAGTATGCAGCCGCGGGACTATGGGTTGACAGAGTGACAGGTGGCCTGAGAGGCTCAGGTACTGCGTAAACATGCTAAAACCTCCACGGGAACATTATACATATGTAATAAATGTTCCCTTGGATAGTAGACAGTCTAAAAATACATAATAGTATATAAAGATACATAAATAATCCTTATACATATTTTTTATTTAATATAATTCAAAGTACCAGGAATGTCTAAAATAAGACAATGACAGCTTCTAAAAATATATTAAAATACTTTAATATACTTTTATGAGATTTAATAGACATCAATATCTTTGTGACATACTAAGAAAACTGATGATGTAAAAAAATTACATGAATTCACATGACTTATATTTTTAAGTAATTATTTTAGTAAATCAACTGGAACTCGAAAATAAGGAGTAAAATCAATATTATGACTTTTACTCGAGTTATATAATACATAATGAGAACTTACCTGACATCAAGATGTCCTTAGGAATGTCTATTAATATAATTATTAAATTACTGGGAACATCTACTAAGGATAATTTATTAAATAATACATAAGTAGGACAGATTAGTGTTATTCACACGTCCTAATGTCTATTATAAAGTGGAATAATTTCCATACCCTGAGGAATTAGATGCTACCCGTGCTATAGCATCAAGAAAATATGACAGGCTACCCCTGGTTACCCTGCTAGCCTTAGTGTCCGTCCCTTTGAGCACCTACAACCCTCAGAAGGACAATATTGGGACTCCAAAAGCTATAAATAAAGAGCTCTTTTGAGGATGTTGATGGGCAGAGACCCAGTAATATTCATATCCAGACACAGTTCCAAGGTAATCAAGTACTTATAAGAGATAAGTAAGTGATTTATGGAAATTTCTGATCAGTAATATCCGTCCTCAACTTTTTTTTTATCAATTCAACTGCTGAACAACCTTATAACCCCAGTATACAGGTTTAACCCATCAGTAAACTTCTCAAACAGATAACCAAAGGATTTAATAATATACCAGTAAGTTTTATTATCCTTTCTCTGTTGTGGTAGCTTGGCTACAAGGCCCTGCCACTCCATTGTGTATTTTATATACATATTATCTTTGGGTAAAATATCCTTTAAACTAAAGAACCCAAAGTAACCAGGACTACGTGTTTTCATATTGAAATCCCTGAAGGAAGGTGTTAAAGATCCCCAATATAATTGTTGCCCCTCTATAAAAATATTTAATAATCAATCTATTCATATTGATTCAAAACGATAAACCATAACCAGACCACTTAACCTTGCAATAAGCTTAATCCAAATATTTTATGGATTTTTGATGCATTTATTAAATAATACATTTATTATTTATTCTATCACCTCTGGTAGCTAAAGGATAGCAAGATTCTTGGAATCCAGGAGGCTGAAAATTGGGGGTCTGGCCGCCCTTGCTATCCTTTAGCTACCAGAGGTGATATAATCCAACATCCAACAAACCTCCCCCATCAGCTTCCAAAAGCCCAATTAAGCTCAAGAGAGCTTATCACATCATCCTGGTAAACTGGCTTAAAACTCTATGTGTTGGCCAACCTCCATCCTCTAAGGTTAATGGTTATATCCTGATTGCCAATGAACTCAAAAATAAAACAAAAGGTAGGATGGGTCTTTCATCCAAACAGATGAGGGAGAAATTGAAGAATTTTTAAGCCAAGTGCAGAAAGACCCACTCCATGTCAATCTCCACCAGCTTGGGTATCACCAACTCCAAAAAAGCCAAGCGAATCAACTTGGTGGTTGATAAGTTGGACTCCATTTGTCCTATTTATATTAAAATGGATTAAATCTTTGGCAAGAAGGCCAACATGACCGCTCTAGCTGCTTTTGACTCCCAAAAATCTGATTTAGTTGATGACAAGGACTTGGCTGGGGATGCCCAGCCTAGCAATGAGAACGTTGATGAAACCTTTGCCTTTGAGTGGCCCCCATCCAATGACTAGGAGAATATTCAAACACAATCAGCTCCAATCACATCTACTCCCAAATTGATTGATGAGTCAAACCCAACCTTGCACCCCTCACTTACTTCTTTTGATTTCTCTCTTCCTGGGGTGGAAGAGCTGGAGAACTTGGCCAATGAGGAGGATGTCATTCCCATATCACCATTGCCATCAAGATCTGCTCAAGTAAGGAACCAAGTTCTTTTCTCTTCTGTATGGTTAATCCTGACGCATTTAGATTTTAAAAAAACAGGCTCATCCATTCCTGAATGGCCAAAAACTCAAGCCAATTGGGCCTTGCACATCCCCTTCAAATGAGAGCAATGATTTTTCCACACAAACCTCCTCTGCAAAGGGAAAGCAAAAGGCCTCCAATTCCATCTAAATCAAACCCAATAGCATTCAAAAGAGGAGAAAAACTTCAAATTTTTTGGGCTTTGAGGAGATCATGGAGAAGCACAACTCAAGTAAGACCATTGGATTTTCCTTGCTTTCAAAACCAAGCTCATTCCTATTCCCCTCTGAAAAACAGTGAAATCAAAAATTGAATATGAAAAACTTTGGTTTGAAAAGGAGAAGTGGGATCTTCAACTTGCTATTGATTTTAAAAAGCAGAAAGCCAAGATTTTTGCTCATCAAAAAAAATGGGATTCCAAGTGGAAGTTGAAAAAGGCTGAGCTATAATTTCAAAAAGAGGAAAAGGAGAACAATCAACAGTAAGCACAACTGGAAATGGAGAGGGAAAGACTGGCAAAAAAAAAAGGATAAGTGGACTCTGCCTGCGGCATACATTGGTAGCAGTAGAGCAGTAGATAAATTAAAGCAGATTACTTTAATGCTGGGATTCTAAATATATTTGCTTTGATGAAAAACTTAAAAAGAAAAAAGATAATTTTTGATTAAAACAATGCTTAAGACTATTTTTAACCCCACCAATAAAAAAATATTTTTTTTACTTATATTTTTTTTCCTAGAGTATATTTTCCCACTCCCCAAGTGCCTGCAAGTTTTTTGAGTGGTTTTGTTTATTTGCATTCAAATTTCCATTCTTGTATCAGTGGCACTCTCCACAGCAGGAAAAGTACAGTGCTTGTACTTATTGGCTGACCAAACCATTTCAACTATACCTTTTTTTCTGAAATTGATTCCAAAGCCCAGGTCAGGAAAAACAAATTGGCCGTCTGATACTTGATATTCATCCGTAGTTTTGATAATTTTTCCATTAGATTTCTTGGTTGGAACTACAAGTAAAAAGGAATACTCAGAGATTTCACCTTTGTCAATGTAAGGTGAGTTGTAAAAAGAGTTGGATGTGAAATTGACATGCAAAGCGCAGTCAAAGGTAGTAGGCCAAGAACCAAATTCAAGTGATGAGATGGAAGGCGTGCAGTTTTCCTTCATTATTTCACGGTTTGATTCAAAGGGAATTCTGTCAAATTGCAAAACATTTTTCCAATAATTTGAGAGAATTTGTCTGCCTCAAGATTGAGAAAAGCATACTCTTGAGGGGAAGATCTAATAGATGATTTATTTAAATAGTGTCCAAATAAATCAAAGGGGTGCATCAATTTTTTCCATCAAATTGCCCACATTTCTCCACCCCAAGATCTTGAGGGACCAAAAGTGTTGAACTTTTTTTTGACTTGTGAAGGAACGTTGTCACAAAGTTAATTTCCTTCTTGTCTTGGTAAGAAATTTTATCCAATTGGACAAATTAAATTATTGAAACAAGAACCTTGTGATCAGATATATTGAGAACAATTACTTTTCCATGGCTGAAGAAATGGAATTGCTTGATTTTCTGCTTGGCATGTTTGAACTCAGCAGGTAAAGGTTTACAATTGTTCTTTTTTTTTCAGCAGTTATTGCAGGATACAGATCCAAAGTTTGTAGTTTCCATCCAGAACATACAACCTTTTCATTAATTCCCTCCTCTGCAAGTTCCAAAGAGATTTTGGATGCCCCCATTTGATCCCTCTTTTGCTTCAAAGTCCTCTGCTTGCCACCTCTCTTTATGTTTTCACCTCATCTGCTTCCATCTTTTTCCCTCCCAGGAAAAGTCTCTGCTTGGGGTGAGGATAAAGAAGGGATTCAATTAAGAGTATAAAATTGTGAGGGAAGTGGGAGAAGCAATGGAATTGAAGGAAAAGCTGTCAAAAAAGGATTACCAAAAAAAATGCCAGTCACATGATCACAAAAAAAAAGAATTACTGGGACTGAACAAATTGAGCCAGGCTTATTACCAGAAAAAAAAATTACCTGAGTGTGAAATAATTGGGCCATGATATGGGGGCCAGGGAGGGGGGGGTGGCTTGGTTGGCTGGGCAGGAGGGCGTTGGGGGGGGGCCTGGTGGCAACTGGGGGAGGGGGGGCTGGCGGCAAGCCTGCAGTGGGGGCAGAAAGAGCAAACAAAGCAAGGGGGAGGGGCTTGAGAAAAGGGCGTGGGGGGCCAGAGAAAAAGAGGGTAGTGGCGGTGCCAGCAATCCAAACAAAGAGGGGGGGCATTCCAATCAAAGGGGGGGGGCTGGAAATCAAAGGGGGGGGGGGCAAGGGAGCAGAGGGCCCAGGCAAGCAAGGGAGCAGGAGGGGGGGGGTATGGTGAGGGAGCAAGCAAGAGGCATAGGAGGTGAGGGAGCAAGCAAGAGGGAGAGGAGGTCAGAAAGGATGGAGGGAAGAGGAGGATGAGGAGGAGGGGGGGGGACTTGCCTGAGGAAAGAAGAAGTAAGGAGGTGTGGGGGCCTATGGTGGATGGATCAAAGGATCAGTATCCCTTGATGGGGATGGATGAGGAGGAGGGGGGGGGGGGTGGGAGCTTACCAGGGATGCCAAACAAAGGAGGAGGGGAGGTGGTGGCTGAGGTGGAGTTGGTGGCTGAGGCGGAGGTTTTGGGTGAGGCAGAGGTGGTGGGTGAGGCGGAGGTGGTGTGAGGTGGAGGTGGTTGGTGAGGAGGAGGAAGGATTGGACCAACTGGTGGTTTGGTGGGGTCATGTGGGTGGTTTGGAAGTTTTGAGTCTGTTTTTTCTGAGTCCACCCCACAAAAAGAGAGAAAAAAACCTCTGACTCAGCCTAGGAATCTTGGGTGAACAACCAAAACCAAGAAAATACGGTGAAGCAATTTTTTACCTAATTTGAAATCAAACATTAGTCATCAAAGCAAGAAAGGGTGAGAGGAAGAATCTGTTCTCTCATAGAAGAAGATGAGGGAAAAGATGAGAAAGGGATGAATTAAGGCAGATCCAGAATATAATCTTCAAATATTTTGTCCCATTCATTTTTGATGTTGGCCAAATGATTGTGAAGGATTACACAAGTGATAATTCAGTTTATGAGGAACTTCATGTCTTTGGGGTTTTGAAGCTGGTTTTGCACTTACCTTAAGCTAGCCCATCTTCCTTTAAGGACTTCCATGGAATGCTCAATCCAAACTTGTGATTAGGCAAGATGATATTTGAAATTGGTTTTTCCTTGATTTTTGGACAAAACATTCCAGTATGCTAGAACCACATATTTCCAACTAGCATAAGTTAAATTGGACAGAAGTTCTTGATCTTGGTAAAAGTATTTTTCTGTTTTTTGGGAAATCCGCATCCAATTGAAAACATATAAATCATGACAAGAAGCCAGAAGGCCAGCGTGGAGGGATATGAACTTCTTGCTTTTATTGAAAACAAGTGTTAGGGCCATGGAGTATCTAAATAAATGTTTCCGTCAACAAAACCAATGAGACCAGGAAAGCCTTCAGTTTCCATCAATTTAAATATCTCCTTGCTTTCTTGTTTTGCTGGCCAAAAATGGACTGAGCAACAGAAAGGTAGGAGAGCAATCATGACTCTTTTGGTGTATGAGTAAATGGTTCCATAACCAACTGAGAATAGATTTTCTAATTGATGAATTTCTGCTCCATTTCTATTTGATCCCAATCTACAAAGAGAAACAGCCAGTTGGATAGATGGATTTCATTGATGATTAAAATAATTGTTTTTAAAGATGTAGTGGTCTTCAATCATCTCCAAAAGTTTTATGAATGAAGGAAATAGATTTTGGAACAGTTTCTGGAAGCTGAAGTTGGGGAGGAGATGAAAGTTGGGGAGGAGATGAAGCTTTTGCCTTTCATACATAGGGTTGTGGAGAGTTTGTCCTCTTGGAAACATGTATTGCTTTTGTAATAGAGCATTCAAATCCAACCAAGTTGATTCCAAATTGTATTCTGAATCAGAGTCTGAATGGAAGTGAAATACAAACAAAAGTTCAGTTAGCTTTTCTGCATTTTCAACTTGCTGAAAGGAAGTTTGATGGGACATTTGAGAAAGATGGTGATTTGATGCGGGGTTATGAGATGATGATGGGATTTGTATGAAGATGGAGATGTGAAGAAATAGAGATGTGAAGCAATAGAGATGTGAAGCAATAGTGATATGAAGAAATGGAGATGATATGCATGGAGATGGGATTGTTATGGATTTACTGAGGTGAATGTGTGGAGGGGTGTTTTGGATTTGATGGATGGTGGATGGATCATGATGAATAAAGGGTGGGTTTAATGGCTGTTTTGATTTTTGAAATCTGCAATTTTCATGAAACCTGCCATTTTAAAATACACCAGTGAGGGGGTATGTGTATTTCAGAAACCCATCATAAAAAATGGCAGGTTTGGTCAAAAAGAATTGCAGGTTTCTAATGTGAGGTTTTCTAACTCTGATACACCCTAATAATTTCATAAAATTAAATCAGGAATTCACACAGATGCTAAAAATTGTTTAATAAATTTTTAAAATCTACAGATTCTTGTTGGTATGTTTAGAAAAGTCCAATATTCCACTTTGCCTCCTACTGAAATTTACTTGGCCTTTTTCATTATCTAAGTGACTTGTGGAAATAAAATCCTTTAATCTTGATTTTTTGAATTATTTTTGGTGTAAAAAGTGGAAAGAACTTTGAAAATTTATGGGCATTTCAAAATGAAATATTTTAAGGGTAAGTTTGATTGTGGATATTTTAAATTATGAAGAAATAAAAAATTGAGTTTGCACAACCCAAAATTCAAATATCTCCAGGGGATGAAGAGCTTCATGATTCACAGGATTCCTTCTGAACTCATTCATGCAAATTCTTTCACTTCTGGTATGTTTTTTAAAATCATTAAAAACCATCAATGAAGCTGAAAAAAATAAAGATAAGAATATTGCACCATGAAGAATTTGATGTCACTTCCTAGCAAGTGCTGTCAAGGACTCTGGTTGAAGCTCACTTCAATCTCTAGTTGAAGCTATGCTCATGCTCCAACCAAGATTTTGGTGCACAGTCACTTTGAATCAGGCACAGTGACTGTGCATTGGGGCTTGGATAAATCTGGACCTGAGCTTGGCTGGGGCTTGACCTGGGATTGGTTGTAGATTGGGCCTTAGCTCTATGATGGCTATTGCTAGCAAGTGAAATGAAGTATTTTGTGGTGTTGGAACCTTTTTTTTCAGGAAATTTTTCTCAAATTCTCAAGTTGATCTTGGCTCCTTGGATTAACTTCATTGAATTCAATCACTGACACAAACAACACTGTAGTTTTGATAATTCTATTCAACTCAAAATCAGACAAAAGTCAACTTCCCATCAACCTCCAGCAATATTTTTTTTAATTGGGAGGATCATTCTCAAGCAATACTTTCAGCTTGTTAGTTCTGCTTAATCTTATCAGAGTTCAATACCTGTCTTGCAGAACTAATATCTTATTTTTTCTTCATTCCTACTTCTCTTGTCATCTTAATTTTCAATTTAACTCTCTTTGATTTTTGGAATGACCAGCCTGGTCTAGATATCCCATTTCTTTAAAACATTTACATGGTTAAAGGCCAAAATATGGATCCATCCCGCTCAACTAGCAGAACCAGAATGGTGGAAACACCTGGAACAGGAAGAAAAGTTAAATTCAAGGCCCTGGAACTGAAGTCATCAATGTAATAAACTCCACTAATCACCAAGACCAACTAATGCATTTGGCGGAAGAAAATGGAAAATATTTTGAAGATGCAAGGAATAATTGATCTGAATAACTCTACCAACCCCTACTAAGAAATTGCTGACAACAACATGAGGGCCGGATACATAATTTCAAAGCTGGATCCAGAAACACATACAAACATCATAAACCCTGAGAAAAAAGACTCCACAAAGCTCATTATGCAAGCAACAAAGAATCACTTTGCCTCCAGTCAAGTTGCAAATTGAGCCCGGTTTTTGTCAACTTTCTTTACCCTGTATTTTACCAGAACAAAATTTATGGCTTTCTTACCTCAGTAAAATTTCACCTTGGCCAAAGTGACAAAGTTGGCATTGAACTACCAATTGAAATTCTCAGTTATCTTATTCTTTTTGAGCTCCCCAATTCACTCAATGCCATGCAATCATAAATTATGCATTTTGGATCCAAGATCTCATTCTTGCTTGTCCTGAATCATTTGTTTCAGCACAAAAATGAAGTACAAGCTTAGCTACCCAAATCCTCAGACAGAAACATGGCTCTGTATCACTCAAATAACCAGAGAGAGCTCAAGTATCTTAGATGTGAGAATGGGAGGCCAAAACCAGCCATATCTTCTCATCCAACTTCTTCCTGCTTGGCTGATTTTCCAGAGTTGAATCCCAGTCACCATTTAAGCAAAGACAGGCACATAAAAAAAAGAAAAAGCAAGCAAAGATGCGCTACTACTCTTTCTTTTTTGTCTCCAATCACCTTAAAAAAACCCAAAATATTTCTTTATCTTCGACATTGAATGCTCTATTCAAATGTTGTTCAAAAAGGACTTGTTCATCTTGCTTGCAGAACACTTGGGTTCCAAAACAATCAAAACTGGGAAGAAAGGGGAAGGACTTTTTATTTGTGGGATAGGAACTGCAAAAATCACAAATAATGGGAGAATAATATACCTTCAAAATGCCGCATGAATTCCAGAAGCTACTGTTAATCTTGTTTCTTGGTGAGCTATTTCGAGAAAAGGATGCATATTGAGAGAAAATATTCAAACCAAGAATCCATCCTTCTCTCTTTTGCACAACAGCAATCAATTACTGACTGGAATAATTGAAAAAAACCAGCTTCTAATTCAAGCTGTCCCAAAAAACATAGTCCAATCATCCTCCTGATATCTAAAGCAAGCTGACTGACTCAAACTGCATCTGAAACTAGGCCACAAAAGCATTGAAAGAATGGAAAAGCACCTAAGCCACAGTTTTGAAAAGACAATTCAAAGCATGTTTGAGTTTGTGGCATTCAAGAAGGAAAAAATCACCAAAAATACCTTTGAAAAAAATTAAATACCAGATTTCAGGGTTTTTGACCAACTCCATCTTTATCTCATGGGTCCTATTAATCCCAACAGAAAGGGAGGAATGGGCTATTCCCTCACAATTGTTGACAAAAAATCTGGATTTTTGTCTGCATTTCCACTTCCCTCCAAAGACTCTGTGGTAGTCCAAACCTGTCCTATAGCCATCAGAATCACTTTTCCAGTGTAAAAACAGCTCAAAACCTCAAAGTCACCTCAGAAATGGATTCTACATCAGAAATAACCCATATTCAGTCAGCCAAAGTACCCCTATCTATCATGGATTAGAAGATACAGCCCCACAAACCTCCAACGGTGGCAAACGCATACCCAACCAGGTGTCACAGTTCTGTGGAAGGTATGAAGAAATACCTTAGAAACCCTCAATTACATACCCGTAACAGCTTACCTCCAACACCAAGACCATACAAACCTATAACCTCAGCCAGAATACAGCAATACAGATACAGGAGGCAGTGCAGCTAGTTCAGCTCCTGTCACCTCACCAAAAAACAAGAAAATAAAGATACAGGAGGCTGTGCAGAACTATACAGGAACAGTGCAGGCAGTAGGCAGTGAAACCAGCCTCAACCAGAACCAAAAAAATACCAGTAACAACAACCCCCAGCACCACACAGAAATTTATGCAGCCAGTAGCATTTGATGCAAAACAAACTACCAGTAACAACAACCACCAGCAGCACACAGAAATTTATGTAGTCAGAAGCATGTGATACCAAAAAAACCACAAGTACAAGTACCACAGGTATACCCAGCAATATATGCAGGCAGCCAAAAACTTGCATTACCAAACAACCACAGCACCACACAGAAATTTATGCAGCCAGTAGCATGTGATGCCAAACTAACTACCAGTACAAGGACCACACGCCTACCCAGAAATATATGCAAGCAGTCAAGACCATGAAGCACCAAATAAACCACCAGTTAATGCAAATAAATACATGCAGGAAGAACAGTCAGTACTAAATAAGCAACCAGAACCAGAGCAACCTTAGCAGCAACTCACAGAAATTTATGCAATGCTGTGCAGGAATGAAAAACCTGTACAATCTTTTCCCAACCAGAAGAATTTCCTCAGTTTTGTGCAGTGTCTTTTCTCCAACAAGCAGAATTGCCTCAGTTTTATGCAGTGTCTTTTTTCCAACCAAAACACTTGCCTCAGTTTCATGCAGTGTCTTTTTTCAACCAGCTAAAATGTCTCATGTAACTGTATCCCACTATAACAGGCGAAGCCCTGTTGAGACTGTTAAAATGAAGATTTGTCTGGTGAGAGTCAAACCCACGACCTCAGATAGAACAAGACACATACTAGAGTTCTGCCTTTACCAACTATTTTACAGATGCTTCTTGCTGCCAGGGTTGTTTGGTATTACTGGTCTAGGTTCAACTGCACAGCCTTGGTACTGTGGTGATACATCATGTTAGCAGGTTTAACCTCAACACCCCCCCCTTGCTACATGATGTAGAAATAGGTATGGCAATACCCAGTTGAAAGGGTGATCAGTGTGGGTATTGAACCTGTGATCGTAGGGTAGGCTTACAGGGGATGATGGTCTTACAGAAAGCATTCACATCTTATTCAAGTCTCTTAAGTAAGCAGGTATACGCTTAGGTAGGCTCTGGGCTCATAACCTGTTGACTCAATCAGGCTGAGGATACTGAGGATACCCAGAGATATGGCAGCGGGAAGAAAGATGAGGATTATCATTAATCAGAACAAAGAAAGAATAATGATAATAAACACAATAATTACCTGAGGATACTCAGAGATATGGCAGCGGACAGAAAGATGAGGAGAGAAATCTTCCTTTCCAGCCAAACTCTGTCCTCAGGTGATGGGCATTGAGTGAATGTTACAGTCTACTGGGAAATAAAATGTGTGTGAAATTTGAGAGAGGTTGCGCATGTCTTGATGACAGAGTGAGAAAGAACTGGAACATGAGATACTGGCCATAGAGATGTAATTTAGGTTTGAAATGATGTGATGAGGAGAATAAAGAAAAGGAAAGAAAAAAATAAAAAAAAAGAAAGAGATTGATGATATATCATCTCAAAAAGCCCCAGAGCACCCTCAGGGGAAGCCCTGAGAATCTCCTGAGGACCATATTTTCTATTTAAGGAGGGCCTGTCTGCCCTATCCAGGTTGCATCAGAACACCCATCTCATGCCATCTGGCCACCTACCACCAACCACCCATCACCCACATATCAGGCCCTCTGGCACATCATCCTATCCATCTGTGGTACCTAACAAGATAAATATTATTAGCGAACCAATTATAAAGAAACAGGAATTCAGAAATAAAATTATAACCCATCTTTAACCAATTAAAACCACCCACCAGGTGCTTGAATAAGGGTTCTTCTGTGACCTAAATATTCAGCACCCACTTAAAGAAAAACAAACCCCTTTAATTAATGGATACTCCTTGCAAAGAAAGAGAGCACAACAAAAATAAACTACCAACCTTTCCTCTACCCAGCCCCCTGTGGGTAAACCCATCTTTGGGTCCTCTCCTGAACCGTCCCTTTGATAAGCCCTTGAAGCCTTTAATATTGAGATATTGGTTAAGATCACATATATCTGATAAATAATTAACCAATAATCCAATACATCTGGTCTTCTTCAACAAACCCTACCAATAACAATTAATTTTTAACTTTAGTATTAATTATCATAGAACTAGAGCCAGAAAGCTAAAAAAAACAGAGCGTTAGACATTGGAAAAGAAATTTCAACGACGAGAATATAAAGAATAGAGTGGATAAAAGAAATACCAACAGCAACAGCTATAATCTAAGTCAATAGAGCATGAATGGTAAAGAATTCTTTAGAACTAGGCAAGGCAGACAATAGCCTGAAATAAATAGAGATCAGAGTTGTTTCATTTAAGACTTCACGCGGATGATCCTCTTACCAGACAAGGACACATAAGCTGTAGGATATAGAGATTTTGATTAGAGTTTGAGGAGTTGGCGCGAGATTGATTTGTATCAAGATCAAGAAAAGAAATTAGAATCAAAAGAAGAACAGAGGAGATTCACTCAAGAGGGAGAATCAATGGTTCATTGAGATTGATCTGGTGTTGAGGTTGGTTCTTCAAGAGAGTAGAACATTGAGGTTGACTCATCGTGAGAGTGGGAGTTCTCGTGAGAAAAGATAAAAAATAAGGAAAAAAATAGAATAGCAAAATCAAAGATAGAAATAGGAAAAGGAAGAGCCCGTCCACTGAATGTTCTCACCCGGGGGCGGGGTATAACTTAGAATTGAGTATTTACACTCTTCTTCAAATTGTGAGTTTCAATAATAGGCGGTTACAGAGCTATGCAAGGTCAATATTCAACACTCCCCATGGCTGGTACAAGGATTATCCAAGAATTTATTTATTGTAATTATTGAATACCCTACGTTGTAATAATTCAAGAGAGACTGTTGAGGATGCTTTTGTAAGAGAGTCCGCAACCATGAGTTTGCTAGGAATGAGATCTAGCGCATATTCATGATTTAAGAAGCTTTCGCAAAGACCTTTTGTCTTGATGTCTATATGCCTTGATTTTGAATGAGACCCAAATTTTTTTATCTTGTTGTTTAAACCCTTGTTGTCTATATGCAATTTGGGTATGAATTTGAAGCCTTGATAGATTTCATTGACAAGATGTTTAATCCACTTTACTTCTAGATAACAATAAAGCAGAGTGTTTAATTCTGATTCTGTAGAGGAATATGTGATGTTTTGTTGCCGTGTTGAGTTCCAGATGACCGGGCTCCCATAATGAAATATAATATAACCCGTTTGAGATTTTCAAAAAGTGGGATTGTCTCCCCAAGTTGCGTCACTGAAGCTTGAAATGATGTCTTGTTCCGGATTGTATTTCATTGTCAACTTAAAATTTTTTGTGGTGTTAAGATACTTCCAAACTTTTCAAACCTCCCTCCAGTGACTCATACCTGGTTTTGCGTTGAATTGGGCCAAACTTGATACGGAGAATGAAATTTCCGGTCGGGTATATTGAGATAGGTGATTGAGAAGACCAATTGCTGATTGGTAATTAATATTCAGTTGACAGAATTCTGCATGATCATCATTGGAGGCAGGCTGGAGATTGAGGTTCTGGGTTAATGGAGACATGGTCTCTTTGCAAGATGACAAGCCGAGTTCCTCCAGTCCACGATCAATATGGTTAGGTTGGCTTCAGAGTATCCAATCATATTTAATCTCCATGAGCATTCCGAGTATTGTGTTAGGAGGATGGCAAGATGAATTCTGGAATTGACTAAGGAAATTTGACTTGAAAGTATTGGAGTTACCCACGTGAATTAAATCATCCACATGAAAATATAGTAGTTCTTTTGACTTAGTGTTGAGATAGAGGCAGGGGTCACTTGTTGACTCGCTGTATCCTTGATATTTTATCCAGGATGTCAAGGTTTTGTACCAATTCTTGGGAGATTGTTTTAAACCATATAAGGATTTCTTTAACTTAAGATAAGGAGATTTTTGATTCCACCCTTCTGGCGTTTTAATGATGACCGTTTCTTCCAGAGGAGCATGCAAGAATGCAACTTTAAAGTCAAACTGGGTGAGTTTCATATTTTCTTTCAGAGCATACAAGAGAGCCAACCGTAAGGATCCAATTTTTCCAGTTGGTGCCCAAGTTTCATTGTAATCAACACCAAGTACTTGATCAAAGCCTTGAACGCATAATTGAGCTTTATATTTGACTGGCTCACCATGACAGTTCTCTTTCACCTTAAAGACCCAAGTGGTATTTAAGATGTTATCCGGATTTCCATAATATTCTTCCCACACTTCTTGCATTTCTATTCCGTTTAATTCAATCTCTTTAGCCTCCTTCCACTTAGGCCACTCGGAGAATTTCTGGGCAGCTTTGTAAGAAGGAGGTTCGTAATAATGATGAAAACCATATTGTTGTGGTTTCTTAGTTTCACGTCGAGGTCTTTGATATACAGAAGGTTCAGGAGGTTCTATGGGAGTAGGGTGACAGGGTGAGTTTGGGACAGATGAGTCTGTGGGATCCATGAAATTGGTTTCCTCACAATCTGAATTGGACTCAGAGAGATTTTCATTTGATTCTCAAATGGGATATTGCTTCTCAATGGATGAGAAGTCAGAATTGTTGGACTCTGAGCTGGCTTGAGAGAAGAGATCGAGTCCCAGTGACTCAAGGAGTGGAAATTTGGACAGATTGTTCTTGAGAAACTGGACATGTTTGGTTTCAATAACGGCACCAGATGAGTTTAATATGAGGTAAGAGTGAAAAATTGGATTAAACCCAACTAATATTCCTTCCAGTCCTTTTTCTTCAAACTTCCTCCCTCTATGGAGATGATTTCCAAGATAGATAACTGATGACCCTACGGGTTTCAAATAGTTTGTAGGAAGCATCTTCTTGAACATAAGTTCCCAGGGTGATTGATTATTACCTTCCCGAGGGATTTGATTCAACATGAAGCAGCAGCTTCTGATCACTATATGCCAGTAATTTTTTGGCAATCTAGAAGAGGAAAATGTAGCTCATGCAGATTTGACAATGGTTCTATTGGCTCATTCCGATTGACCATTGTGTTGAGAGTGGTAAGGTTCCGACATAAGCAATTTGATGGGTTTAGATTGAGCAAAGTCCTTTAGGGTTTTATTTGTGAATTCCGTCCCCTTATCTGAGAAGATTTCCGTTGGATAGTAGTTTAGTCGTTTGTATTCAGTCTCTAGAATATTAATTATGACATTCGGAGTCTCATCTTTTGACATTAGAGGAAATGCGGCTTGATAGCCGGAAAAATTGTCAACTAAAGTCAAAATGTAGCGGTGGCCTGCCTTTGATTGAGGAGTAATTTGCCCAATCAAATCTAGGTGGATCTTCTTGAGGGGTTTTGATGCTGTTGTCGATGTTGCGCGAAAAGGAGATTTGGTGATTTTACTCTTCATGCAACCGTCACACTGGAATTTATTTATTTCTTCTTTAGAGAATTGGTCTTTCAAGATAGGTTTGAGCGTAGAAATCGCAGCGTGGCCGTACATCTTATGAAGATTGGATAGAGATGAAGATTTGACCAGAGTAGAACCGGAAATTGAGTTGATAGATTAACTGAAAGATTGTTGCCAGCTACGCTAGGCTTCTCAATTACAAATAAATTGTTGCAAATCATGCCTTTTAAGACGATCTCATTACTTTGGGTGATACAGAATTGATCACGTTCTTGAGAGAGGTTACATCCCTTTTTTGCCAGAAGACCCAGGCTGATCAAATTGACTACTTAACCAGGGACATACATACATTCCTCTAGATTTAAGTTTGATCTGGGAAAAAACTACATATCTCTATCCTTACCAAACCATATTGAGAAGATTCTTGAAGAACTGAAGCTAATTTATGCAAATCCTTTGAAAAATCCCTGAAAATCCAGTGCTCATCTTCAGGCAGCTCATAAAAAATAAATAAACAAGTTAAAGAACCTAAATTAGAATTACCAATCTCCAATTGGCAGATTAAATTTTTTTGAAAATTTAGAAAGGCCCAATATCAGCTTTGAATTATCCAATATTGCCCAGTTCTGCAAGAACCCCAGAATAACACAGTGGAAAGAGGTAATCCATGTCTAGAAATAAATCCTGAAAACTATTGACTAAAAACTCAATTTTTGAGAAAATTCCTGAGCAAATCACCTTGTAACCTACAGCAATGAAACCTGCGGAAATTATCCAGTCACCAAAAAAGGTTCATTTCTCTTTTTAAAGGATTTCCCATCTACTTGAACAGCTGAAAACAGAACAGCATAGCTCTTTATTCAACAGAATCTGAGTTCAATGCACTGTTGTCCAGTCACCTGGAAGGGTGCTGGTTGAATCACCTACTGAAGGAGGTCTGGCAATTTCATCTAGAGCCCCCCATGCACCAAATTGAAAACAAAGGATTGATTGATAAAATAAAGAAATTTGGCTGTAATTCTCATTCCAAGTACATCAAAATCAAGCTCAAGAGCCTCATAAAAGATTGGAAAAAAAGGAAAATAAATATAAAATTGATATTCTCTCAAGAAATTTTAGCTGACTCTCTGACAAAGCCAGCCAGCCCAATTTCATTTTCAAGATTAGCCAAGTATTTTGGGTACAAAACTCTCCCCATGTTCAATTGAGCCAATGTGTTGATGTTTCTTTGATTCTCTCATAATTGTTGATTTTTCTTTGATTCTTGCACAGATTTTTCTTAGAATTTTATTTCATATGTTATTCTTGTTTTCCTCCTTTTATATCTGTGTCTCTTCCTTTTCTCTCTTCCATGATACTTTCTCCTTTCAAGCCAAGCAGCTGGGTGTCTCTTGGTCAGACACAAGCTGACTTCCGATTGAACTCCAGCAATATTTTTTTTACTCAGTCAGATCAGTCTCAAGCCAACCTTTAAGCTCACTAGTTCTGGTTAATCTCATTAGATGTCATTACCTGGCTTGCAGAACTAATATCTACTGTTTTTTTCATTCCTTCATCTCTTTTCATCTTACTTTTAAACTTACCTTTCTTCCATGTTTGGAATGAAACAGTCTGTTTTGGGTTTTCCATTTATTTAAAAATTTTATACAGATTTAATATATGGCACCAGAGTATTCAAAATGAGTAAATTAAAATAGTGTATTAGAGATTTTCCAAAATTTGAATCTATTATTCTGGGAAGTAAAAGGAATTTTATGGGCAAGGTTCCAAATTTTTTTGGGAGAATTGGGCAGGAAAATAGGTTTGAGGAGAGAAATATAAGATAGAAAAGGATGGTTATCTGAGAAAATTTGATAAATATCTGAAGTAGGTGAAAATGAATAATTTGACTTTTTTCAAGAAGTAACAATGATAAGTGGAAGAATAAAATAATATTTAATTTTTCACCAAAATTTTTTGAGTTTAACAGGTATTTAGGACAAAATGATAAGACTGGAAAGGATTAAATATAATTTTTGATCAGGATACAGATAAGATGGGACAGAAAATTTATAAGAAAGAAGCAAAATCTGATGGGGATGATAAGTCCATGAAAAGTGGGAAAGAAACCCCAATGGCATAGGGCCTGATATTATAGAAATATCTATTGTTTGGAGCTTGGAAGAAATATCTAGAAAATAGTTGCACATGCCAATAAGTAAAAATTAATTTGAAATGGAGTTAACGTTGCAGCAGAAGCAGGACCCAATAATCCCTCAAAAGAATGAGAGTAAGAATGGATGAAGGATTTAAGATGGAAACTATTTGGCTTAAATATTCTGGGTACAAGGAAAGCTAGAAGTGGTTGTTGACAAAGAATTATACTGAATAATTAATTGGATAGTACTTAAACCATCATTATATCAAACCAGGAAAGCAGAATATTTAATTCATGTGAAATTTAAGGGAATCTGAGTTTCATTCAAGTGTTGGGCACATTCCAGCTTGAAATAAAATTTCCATTAAAATGGTAGGTAATAGATCCAGTTCTATTATAGCTTTGCTACTCCTACTGATCCCAATATTTTGTTCTTTGTGATTTCACCTGAATTTTTTTTATTTAAAAGCATTCCTTGTACAAGGGTAATCACTTTCTGTGCCTATGGTTGTTATTAAAAATTAAAGTATTTTCACCTCCTCTGGTTTGTTTGTTTTGATTGAGATGATCCATCTCCATTGTCAAAGTCAAGGGTCTTATTTATTAGCCTGGTTAATCATGTGAGTTGTCTTTTGGAAATTTTTTACCGGTCATCTGCAATCTTGAACTTGAGAATTTCACTTTTGTTGATGAATTTTTCTTTCAGCTGCAGGCTGGTGGCACCTTACTCATATATTTCTTTCTTTTAATATCATGATTCAATAATAAGTCAAGGATAGATAATTCCACAAAGCCATCTCCTGCGGTGCTTCCTTAATTCTGGTAAAAAATTAATTTAACAGAAATTTTTATAGAAGCATAAATAAGCATAATTAAAACAACAATTCAGCCTGAACTCAATTGTTTTCATATCCAAGTTGCTAGCAATTTTACTCAATTTTATTGTGTGAAAATCACTATTGATTGGTGCACCAATTTATTTATTTTCCATCCTTTAGATAGATATTAATTTAGTGTATTTTGGGCATGCTTTTGAAAATTTTTTAAAAGGAAGGAGACACTTATGTGAACTTCCAGCTATAGAAAATTGAAATTCTCAAAGCACATTTGTTGAACTTTTGAGAATCTGCTTTCACAGAAGAAATTCCTCCCAAATTCAACAATTAGATTCATTTTTTGTGGGAATTGGATCCAATTAACTCTTCTGAATGATGTCTATTTCTGATTTTAAAAATGAATATAGCTACATTTTGCCAAAAGGGGAACAGTTTATTTACTTGTGAAAAAAAATTAAACAGCTTGACCCTTTATACAAACCACTTTGTCATGACAAGAGTCTCATTTCTGCTTTTTTGTGGTTTCATTTTTCAAATTTCCCAAATAAATAAACTTAAATATTTCCATGGTCAGTTACGGTGACATTTCATTTGGAGGGGTGAAGTTCATTCAACTTCTTTTTTAAAAATTGTGGATTCAGGTGATTTTCTTTTTTTTGAATGTGGAAATTTGGCAGAAGTCTTTTTTCTTGATTTTTGAATTCCTGGTTACATTAATTTTATTCCAAGGTGAATATCACATGAACCCAATTTTCATTTTAGCATCAAAATTTTTAAGAATGTAAAAACAACATGTGTCCTCTGGGAATTGAAACCAGGTCTCTCATGTGCATGGCAAGTGTACTACAAACTATACTAAGGATGCTTGCTCCCCAGTGGTCATGATATGCTTGTAGAGGGCATTTCATAATGTCACTTTTGGGGACAGAATGATGGATGAGTAAACAACTAGAAGCATGAAGGGACTGTGGTCCTGAAGACTGCATGAAATCATGTATCATATCTCAATAAAGTTGATGAAATGAATTTTCTTTCTCGGTGAGATGAAGTTTCTTGCCAAGTCCATCAAATTGCTGCCTATGGGACTGGATGGTGACATGAAGTCACTAGCACGCCAGAAGCCCTATTTTCGCCTCGGTGACAGGTCCCGCCTATATCCCCTGGTCCCGGACCCAGATGAGGCACAGCTTCCTCGTGGGATCGTAACTGTGACCAGCATTTTTCGAGCCCAATATTTTCTGGTCTATCACGACTGAAGTTTCACCCAATTCCTTGTAATTCGCTTGCCCCTCAGAAACTTGTTTCTTTCGATCTAAAACGCTTTGGCAAGCTTTTCCCAGATATCATGTTTTACTTGGTACAAATCAGGTACACGCAGCTGTTGAAGCTGCGGAGTATGAATGTTATAAAGGCAGAGGGGGTCACTGCGAGCAACGCTTGACTTGTGACACGTGCGAGGGTGGACTTGGGATTCAAGCGTTCATGCTAGCGTGTAATTATCTCAAAGCAATTCATAGTTTTCGAGTTCGATGTTCTTCTTCCACCAATTCTGCCACCCTTTCTATAATTTCCGAAATATCACCTGACTTAGGATATCCAGATTGCTGAATTTTGAAGGATGAAAGTGTTTGGCCTCATCGCCTTATCCCCAATAGGATTTTTGGGATTACTTTGCGATAACCCAGTTCTCTTGGCGGCTGAAGAACCGGTAGCGAAGGCGAGGAGGGTTGTGGTGGACCTAACTGATGTAAATGGTGGGTACTTTAAGCCTTTTCTTTGATTCATTTTCGTTGAATGAGTTATCTATCGGAATCGCAACCATACCCTCTCCTGGAATTTGATAAAATTAATACGCTAATCAAAATAAACATGCTTGAAAACAAAATTAGCCTCCGAGGAGCTGAAAAACGAGGTTCATTTTAAGCCAGGTAAAAAAAATCAAAAAAAAACAAGTCGAAAGCACCAATAATTTCCAAATTCCTATCTTTGATGTTTTCTTGTTCTTTGTGAAATCAAAAGATTCAGAAGTAGGTGAATCTTCAAAAAAAGGAAGTGGTAGTAACCAATCTGAACTGAAAATTCTTCACGGTAGGTCCAAAATAATCAATTTTTCTCTATTTTGAGCATATTTCTTGAACATGTTTTGAACTCAAAGTGCTACATTGAAAGACCTAGATAAATAGAAGGCGCAATTTCAATTCATCTCACTTTTAGGATGAGGAGAGCCATTGGATCAAAAGGATTTTTTTGTTGTATTTATTAATGAAAATGTTTGATCTGCAATTTCAGAAAAGCAACTCCAGGAAAGAAGCAAATTTTCTAAAATTATTGGTGAGCTTAAATTCTTTCAGAAAAACTTAGTTTTCTGATGGAAAGGCAGACTAAAAATAAATGTTTTTTCAAATTCAGATGAAATGGAGGAGTTGAAGAATAATTATGCTCAAATTTTACCTTCAAAATTATTTGATAAAGTTCAAAATATTTTAGAAAATTTGAAAAGGATAGTTGATGTGTTTTCAGTAAAATTTTCATCAGAAATTTTGGAAGGTGAGCCTGCTATAAGATATTGAACAGTGTTTTTTTCAATTTCAACCTATTAATTGGTCTCCATAAATAGATTTAACTCATGGTAATCACTTGAGAATATCAGAGGATTTGAAAAATCAAGTGCAAAATGATATCAAAATAATTGAAAAAACTGCAGCAAAAGAAACACTCATGAAGTTTCAGGATATAATGACCAAATTCATGAAAGATATTTTTATTGAAGAATTTGGTGGATTGTTGAATAAGGAGATATCTCAGGACTCCAAAAAATTGATAAATAACCTGGAAAATGAAAGAAAAAAAGAAATTGTTTTGAAAATTATTGAGAACATCTTTGTAGACTTTGCTGATTTTTTGAATTAATTGAGAAGAATTAATAATTAATTGATAAATTTATCTTCAAATCAGAAAAATAAATTACTATTAATAAAAAATTATCACAAAAATAAAATGAAATTAAATATAATTTTATATTACATGAATTTTCAGTCTTTTGTTCCATGATAAGTTGATTAATTATCCTTAAAACAAATCAATAAATCCAATATTAAACAAAAATTATCCCCAAATGGTACAAATTTCAGATAAATTCATTTATATCTTGAAATATGACGAAATTTGATAAACATTTGGGTATCATTTTAAAATTTGGAATATAAAAATGCATTCAATTATCCATGGAAAGATTCTGGCAATGAGATCTTTTGAGACAAAATTCTGGTGTGAAAAACTGCAACACCCTATTTAAAGTTATTATTTGAATCAACCATTTTGGTTGATGAGGAGATATCTGGAAAAGCTCCATGAATTTTTGGACTCATGAAAAATAGAATCTTTGAACTGAGCTAACAAAACATGCATGGAGCTTTTTTTACACCAAACCCCAGGGCTGTGGGGATGATGCCAGAAAATGGAAAAAATAAAAAAAAAAAATAATTTTAATATTCAAGGTTCCAGATTATTTGAGTGAAGCCCCTCATCTTTCAATGAATATAATTTAATTACAAATTGGAATTTCCCATGAATTATTTGGTATGGGATATGGTAAATTTGGTAACGAGGGGTTGCAAAAAGGTGTGAAAAGTTTTCCCAACCCATACAAGTTATGAAAGATTTCTCACTCTTGGGGGTTGCTCTGAAAAGCGCGGACCTCATGCGCAGATGTTCTTACTCTCTCTGGATACTCTCAGTGGTGCAGATTTCTCATCCTTGCGTGTTTCTCTCAAAGAGCGGATCTTGCGTGTGGCTCTTATTTCTCCCAGGGTTCTCACAAAGCCCAAAGGCTTCTCAGGATGGCGTGGCAAAATTCCTTATCTTTGCATATGCGTGGGGAAGGATACAAGATAGAAGGAAGAAAGGAAAAGAGAGATGGGCAATCCACCTATGTTGGCCAAGTCCTCATCACATCCTCTGCGTCCATGCATGCCACCACGGCTGGGGATCAGAAAGCGGCCAAGACCTTGCTTTGCCCATTGGAAGTCTGTGCATAGGGAACGGCTAGAAACAGCTGGGGTATTTTGTCCATGTTTTTCACCATTGCCTCAAACCCTTGCCAAGGGAAGTGCTTGAACTAGGGGGATTTTGGGGATCTTGGGAGTCGCTGCCAGAGGGGCTGCAGCGGCTGCAGGTTCCAGCAATAACTCAATCACCCCAGGAGACGGTGCGCGCGGTGTGGAAACAAGAGAGGTGATACCACCCAAGTTTTCCTCAAGTTCCGGAAGTAATTGGTCTAAGAGTCTGTAAGGAGATTGGATGCAATGAGTTTAAGAATAGAGGAAGTGATGACAAGATAAATTCCTTCCTTCCAATCCTTCCCATACCACTCCATGGTGGTCTGGTCCAGTGATGATGATATATGATGATGACCCAACCCAGAGTTGAGAGTGAGGTATTTTTGAGTCCTCCCTCTCAACCCTAACCTAGGTAAAACCACAAGTAAAAAGATAGATGAAATATGACCCAAAGTACAGAACTCTAGCTCCACCCTAACCCTGTCCAAAACCCTCCCTTTGATATCACATACGTCTGTTTTGTCCTTCTCATGGCGCAGCCCTCCTCCGTGCCCTACTTGGAGCCCCCCGGGTTTATCCGTCCATGCGCGTCCGCAGATCCTGCAATCCGTGAGATGGCCAACGCTTATGCCCGCGCAAACCTCCTCCGCGCCCTACTTGGAGCCCCCCGGGTTTATCCGTCCGTGCGCATCCGCGGGTCCCGCAATATGTGAGTGGGCCCAGGCTTGTGCCCGCGCAAACCTCCACGGCGCATATAACCCTTGATTGCCCCACCCTTGCCTTCCGGACTAGCCACCTGTGAGCTTGGTTGGGCCGGCTCCATCACTTGGTCCGCGTTCCCTGGGCGGTTTGCGGCCTGGAACCCCCCAGAGTAGGCCCAACCCGCACCTGGTGCCAAGCCCCGCAATCCCTGCCGCTGAGCTCTCATCCGCTGCTGCTGAGCCCGCAGAAGGCGCTTCTGAGACTGCGCGCACCCCAAATGCTGAGCCCAACCTACCCAACTGCTGAGCGCGCAGCCCGCAATGCAGCTCCTGATCCAAGGTTATAAATGCAACACCACAGCGGGCTCCGGTGTTGACCTCAGAACTGGAGATGGTGATGGAGATGGAGGAGATGAAGCCGGGGGAGGAGTTGGTATTGGAGGAGTGGGAAGACGCGGTGGCGGCAGAGGAGGAGCTGGCCTTGGTGGTGGAGGAGGAGGAGTGGCGGGATGGTTTGGGATCCTTGGGTCCATCGCTGGTACATTCATGTGTACCTGCACAGCCCACTCATGGGTGGCGTTCCGGAAGGCCGCAAAGTTTGGAAAATCCTGGAACCTCTGAGCTCCAGCCCGGCGGAAAGGCAAGCCCAAGTTGTGGCTCTTAGGCAATGGAGGATTTTGAGGGGTGCATTGGGGACAGTTGCAAGGCAAGCTGTGTGGGGTCCACTCATTAGTTGAGATCTCCTTGTTTCTTGATATCACAAAGGAGTCACTTTGGGTCCTCTTGCGCAGGAAAACTTTGGGGCGGTCGCGCAGCATGCCCTCCAATAGGGAGCAGTGGCGGTGTCCGGCTTGGAAAAGGACACAGGTGCACCGGCCTGTAAGGATAAGGCACAAAAGGCCATTTTGGCTGCAGTATGTGCAGGACATATTTGGTGAAGAGTGTTGGATGGGTTTTTTCTTTCTTTCTTTGGTCCAATGAAGGGGTGCGGTAGGAGGTGGTATAACTGGGGTATAGTTTGAGGCAAGTGAGATAATTGTGGATCTCTGGGGAAAGAACTCAAGTTGGGGGGGTGTAATGGTCTTTTATAGATGCAAGTAGGAATTGGCTGGGTGCTGCGGGCTCAGAAGTAGTGGCAGGCTCAGCAGGGGAAGCACAATCAGCAATGGGGCAGCTTTTCCGCAGTAATTTGCCCTGTGGGCTCAGCAGCAGTCCAATTGGGATCAGCATCTGGAGACGCGGGACTGATTGGATTGGGTGGATTGGATGGGATTGGATTGGATGGATTGCGCATTGCAAGATGCGGATATATCTTGGATATCTCCAATAGCGCGTTTGGTGGATATGGAAATGCGCCGGGGGCCCCAATTTTGCAGCAGGGCATGGTGGCGTCAAGAGAAGGACAAAGCGAGTGGAGGTAATGGCAGGCCAGCAATATGGATGGATATGGGATATTGCTTGTGGATTATGGGATGGGAACGATAGGGTTGAGGCTAGGTTTCTGTGCTTAAGGGTTGTATTTCATTATTCTTGCTTTTTTCTGGTTTTATTTAGGTCAGAGTTGAGGCGGAGCTTACTTCAGCTGCACCGTAAAACTGGTTGGAGTAGATCATCAGATCATAGAGGATGTCAGCTTGCTACTATTGCAGAGCAAGCTGAAAAATTAACAGAAATAAAATAAAAATAATAATAATAAAATTAACCTAAGAAGGAGAGGGAAAACCATAAATATTATTTCAAAAATAGATGCTCCACCCAAAATTAGGTAGGGTCACTCACTGACCCCACCCTTGAAATCCAACTCCTTATATTATAGAATAATTAAGGAAAGAAAGACCAAAATACCTTGGCACCACTATTGAAATTTTTGGCCAATTAAATTTTCATTTATAGGTTTCACACCTCAAATTCAGTCAGAATCAAGGTGTTGTGTATATTTTAGGAGTTAAACATGGAAATGTGTTCTTTCACAATTTCTGCACGCAGCTGCGGCAGCCAATGCACCTGCGCCCAGCTGAGCTACAGCTCTTTCACTTTGTCAAAGTCATGTACGCAGCCCCAGGCCTCTGACAAGTACGCATTCAGGGGACTACGAGTTGACAAAGTGATAGGCGGCCTGAGAAACCTAGGTACTGCGTAAACACGCTACAACCTACATGGGAACGTTTTACATATGTAATAAATGTTCCTGTGGATATTAGATAGTCTAAAAATGAATAAAATTATATAAAAATACTAAAATAACCTTTATAAATATTTTTTATTAAATATAATTCAAAGTACCAAAAATTTCAAAAATAAGATAATGACTAATTCTAAAAATATATTAAAATACTTTAATATACTATTATGAGAATTTTGACACATCAAAAGGTTTTGTAAAATACTAAGAAAACGTATGATGTAAAAATATTACATGAATACCCATGACTTACATTTTAAAGTAATAATTTTAGTAAATCAACTTAATTTTGGAAATAAGGAGTAAAAGCAATATTGTGACTTTACTCCAAATATTTAATACATCATGAGTGTTAAGTAAAATTCCTCGATCTCAGATTGGTGTATGTCACATGAGGTGCTTGTGCGCTCGATGTCACTGCGCAAGACGTGTTGGTAACGATGTATGCCGCGATTAGAAATGACCTCTGAGGTTTCGCTCTACTTGAGCTCTGTCCGCCAGTCCTATTTTCACACATCCCTTTCCCCCATTCCTTTCAGTTTCTCTTCTCAATATTTCCTTGAAGTCCACTCTGAACACGTCCCTTCACTCATTGCCTTAAGTCCTCGAGTCAATCAACGGTCACACTAAGTCAAACATCAAGACGGAACGATCCCACCTCATAGTCGGCTGCAGCCTCCAGGAGGAGCCAAGTCTATCCCTAGCGGAACCTACCCAGATAGTACTGCCACCACTCCTGCCTGCAACCTTTCTTTGAGCTTGACTGTCCGTCGTCTGCTGCAGGTAATGATCCTTACTATTCTATGTGATTTTTTCTGAGTGTTTCATTATTGAGGATACTTGATTACTCATGGTAGTATTTACCTCTATGACTGTTACTAGTATATACTACTACAGGAGTTCATACATAAGTTCTGAAATAAAGAGTCTCCACGTTTTCTCATGGTAGCGAGAGACAACTCTTGGAACTTATAAACTCCTGAGTAGATATCAGCCTCCAGTTAGGATCGACCCAAGATGGCCGAAACCAAAGGATATCCAATCAATATTCCTCCCTCTGACGACTCCGATGATGACTACTCAACAAAAACGAAAATCGTAATGCTCAACCGGCACAACTGGCACGATTGGAAGAGCGCTTTTGAAGACGTTATCATCGGAAAGGGACATGAAGAAATATTGAATAAAGAATGGGTTGAAGCAAACGGCGCCTCTAAGACTTACCGACGAAAGAATGCCTTGGCTTTAAGTCTTCTCAGGACGTCTGTAGATAAAGAACTACACTCCTGCATCAAGTCCAGCAAATCCAACTTCACCAAAGCGTATCAGTCATTGGCCCTTGAGTGTGGAGAGAAATCCCTCATTGTCGTCGGCGATGCCCTTATTCGACTTGTAAACATTACCTATGAGCCTGGACAAAGCTTGAGAGGACATACATCATCCTTCAAAAATGCTTACGTGAACTTAACCGAAATGATAGAAGGACAACCTCCTGAAGAGCGAATTATGAATGTGTCTACTGGCCTGGCTGCCGTGCTTTTTATAAAGAGCTTACGTCTGGATGAAGTAATGTCTAGCCTTGTCTCTACGCTGTACGATCTCCGACCATTTACTCTTGAGACAGTCTCCAACAGAGTGATGTTAGAAGACTCCAGACGTGTGTCCAACTTGACAGAATCGTTGTACTACGCATCTCATCCCCGCAAACCTCAACGTCAGCCCTTCAAACAAGCCCCAAACCCGAAAGACCCCAATCAACATTTCAAACCGCGACCCGCCGTACCTACCAAGAAAATGCCCCTACCTCAAGATCAAAAATTTTTCGTCGCACAAATAGAACGACTAGACCGAGAACTCAAACAATTGAAAGCGGCCCATTCGGTCAACGCTGTTGAGGAGCCCAACGACGAACCCATTGAAGAGGCAACTGACGACGGTGCTGATCTCGTGATAGACGACACCAAACATCCGGACGATTGCGGCTTTCTTATACAAGAAGACTCTATCTACAACGTCAACGATCCTAGGGAGTCTTCAAGGGAGCTAGTATATGACTCAGGGGCATCTAGGACAACTGTCTGTAACATGTCTCTTATCCAAGATGCACAACCGATCCACAAGCATCTGAACACTTATGGGGGTAGCATAAACATCACTCACATTGGTAAAATGGACATTGGAGGCACCACGATCTACCCGGTATTTTACGCACCTCGGGGTCCTAGGAATCTGGTATCAGCCACCCAGCTCGAGGATCACGGGCTCAAGGTGGTTCACAAGCATTGAATCGTTCTAGTAAAGAGGGCGAATCAAATAATTTACCGTTTCCCTCGGATTGGTAATCTGTACGTGGCCTATCACAACCCGGCAAATGTCGCCAATATGATCACAATGTCCAATTCCTCATTGGATTGGCACATTACTCTGGGCCATCCATCCAATGTTTACCTCAAACGATTCCTATCTCAACATGGCATCCCACCACCTAAACCCTTTCCATCGTCAGCGTCGTGCAAAGTGTGCACCCAGTGCAAGATGAAAAGTCAGTCTCATAGCAATCCCCTACCAACCTCGACAAGACCGTTTCACCGGTTACACATGGACGTGCTTCAGATTACACCCCCGTGCAAGCAGGGAGCCTCGTACATACTCGCAATAATTGACGATTTTTCGAGATTCAACCGTATTTTTGTTGTCAAGCACAAGTTGGATGTTCCCGGGAAAATCATCAGTTACGTCAATGAGATCAAAAATCAACTTGACGTCACTCCCGCCTTCATTCACTGCGATCGGGGAGGTGAGTTCATGTCGACCAGTCTATGTCACTTCCTGTCCTCTTCTGGTATCATTCTGGAGCAGGGCCCGGCTAATTCTCCCCAAACAAATGGGTTAGCTGAAAGGTTCAACCAAACGATCCTTACCAAGATGCGCTGCGTGCTGGCTCAATCCGAGGTTCCCATCAGTTACTGGGACGAGGCTGCCCGCTATGCCTCAATTTTAATCAACATACTGCCCTCGACTGCTCTCGCATGGAAATTGCCGGTGGCCACCCTACTGGAGGTGAACTCTACAATTGAGCCAGTACGTAATGTACTGACGCTGATCCCGTTTGGGTTGAAGGTAAATGTACACTCCCCTCGGGGGGCCAAACTAGAGCAACTCTCTAAACCACTACATTTCCTCGGCTACGAACCCTACTCTGACGCTGGACGGTTTATTGATCCCACCAAACGACAGATTGTGGTAAGCCGGGATTTTACGCCAACAAGGGTGACGTTCTCGTACAATTCCCGCTCATCGCTTAAAAAACCGCCCTCTACGCTCCCGCAGTGTCTGCCTGGACCACTTACCCCTGTGGATGAAACTCAACCAATCTCGGTGGATATACCTATCAAAAATCATCGCCACAGCGTTGCGGGCCAACCGGAACGTTCGCGTAACTCCATAACCGAGGTTGCAGCCAGTCCACCGCGGGACGACAGCGATATACAACGGGTCAAGGAGGGGAGTGTCCGTGCAAGTCCTGGGTCAACTGTTCCCAAGGTACCTAGCGAATCCTTAAAGGCCGCCAAGAAGGGCTACGTCTATGTTCCGTACTTTGACAAAGCTCCGAAAGACATCAGCTCTGATATCGATCCAGCGGCCATAGTGCGTGGATCACGACGACGACACGAACATGAGGACTCCGACTCCGAAGAGGACGAAGTTATGATCAGCGAAGTAGTTTCTGTCAGTAAGGCCATGTCAGACCCGGATGAGCGACCGTTATGGATTCAGTCCATGACTGACGAGAATAACTCCCATCGCCTGCGGAACACCGGGACTCTGGTACCTCGACCGACGGATGATAAGGTAATCGGGGGCATGTGGCGGCTCGTGAGGAAGAAGAATGAATTCGGGGAGGTAACTCGGCGCAAGTCCAGGTGGGTATGTTTTGGAAATCATCAAGAGTATCCTCAACACTATTTGGACACTTACTCTTCCGTGGGACGTAGCTAGTCGTTAAAGGTCCTACTAGCGGATGCGGTGCAGCACAACCATCACGTCTTTCAGTTCGACGTGGAAACGGCGTTCTTGTATGGAGATATTGACGCCGTGGTTCACGTGGCGCAAGTCGCTGGCTTCGAGGTCCCAGGGAAAGAAGACTGGGTGTGGAGGTTAAATAAGTCCCTCTACGGCACGAAACAAGCACCTCGATGCTGGCGGGCTCATCTGGCTGCAACACTGGCAACTCTTGGTCTGACTCCTTCTGTTGGCGACGAATCAATCTTCCTGAACAAGACTAAGACGGTGAAGCTGCACATACACGTTGATGATGGTCTGATCGTGGGACGGGACCGCCAAGAGGTCAGCAAGTTCTTAACTTTGCTGGGGGGCCATTACAAAATCAAAGTGCAAGAACGTCCGACCCAACACCTGGGGTACACCCTACAGTGGAACGAGGACGGCTCCGTCAAGCTTCATCAAAAGGATTTCACCGAAAAGGCACTCACGGAGTTCGGGTTCGAAAACGTCAACGTGGTCAAGGCCCCTGCTCCGACTAACATCCACGATGTGATTGCCCAAGAGTCCCCCGATTTTGACGTCAAGACCATGCAGAAGGCCCTCGGTCACCTCATACACCTAGCAACACACACTCGACCAGACATACAGTTTACGGTGAATCTATTGTCTCAGTTTGCCAACAAACCGACCACATCTCACTGGAAGATGGTCAAACATCTCTTTCGCTACCTCAAAGGAACAAAGTCGGTAGGGTTATTGTTCACCAAGTCGAAGGACCGAGATGACCAACTGTGCGGATGGGCAGACGCTAACTACGGTCGGTCCATGTTAACTCAGAAGTCTACAACAGGTTATGTGATTACGCTATACGGGAACCCCATAAGCTGGACGACAAAGAAACAATCAGTAGTCGCTCAATCCACAACCGAAGCCGAATTTATAGCTATGAATCTTTGCGCCAAGCAGGTAAGATGGCTCTCGACCTTGATACTAAACTTAGGGATACCAATAGGAAAACCCAAGATCAAGAATGACAATCAAGGCGCTAATTTCATCAGCAAGGAAGCGCAGTTGAATCCCAATTCAAGACACATAGAAATACAGTTCCAGTATATCAGAGACTTGGTGCAAAAGTCCCTCCTGTCTATAGAACATACGTCCTCAGAAGACATGATAGCCGACATCCTCACAAACCCCCTCGGTTACGTAAAGGTGGTACAAGCAAGGTTACAGCTCCACCTGACCTCATCGAATTCTAGGAGGAGTGTTAAGTAAAATTCCTTGATCTCAGATTGGTGTATGTCACATGAGGTGCTTGTGCACTCGATGTCACTGCGCAAGACGCGTTGGTAACGATGTATGCCGCGATTAGAAATGACCTCTGAGGTTTCGCTCTACTTGAGCTCTGTCCGCCAGTCCTATTTTCACACATCCCTTTCCCCCATTCCTTTCAGTTTCTCTTCTCAATATTTCCTTGAAGTCCACTCTGAACACGTCCCTTCACTCATTGCCTTAAGTCCTCAAGTCGATCAACGGTCACACTAAGTCGAACATCAAGACGGAACAATCCCACCTCATAGTCGGCTGCAGCCTCCAGGAGGAGCCAAGTCTATCCCTAGCGGAACCTACCCAGATAGTACTGCCACCACTCCTGCCTGCAACCTTTCTTTGAGCTTGACTGTCCGTCGTCTGCTGCAGGTAATGATCCTTACTATTCTATGTGATTTTTTCTGAGTGTTTCATTATTGAGGATACTTGATTACTCATGGTAGTATTTAACTCTATGACTGTTACTAGTATATACTACTACAGGAGTTCATACATAAGTTCTGAAATAAAGAGTCTCCACGTTTTCTCAATGAGAACTCAACTGAAATCAGAATATCCGTAGGAATGTATATTAAAATAATTATTAACTTACTGGGAACATTTACTAAGGATAATTAATTAAATAATAAATAAAAAGGACAGATTAGTGTTATTCACACGTCCAAACATGAATTATAAAGTAGAAAAATTCCCATACCCTGTGGAATTAGATGCTACCCGTGTTACAGCACCAAGAACACGTGACAGGATACCACTGGTGGCCCTGCTACCCTCAGTGTCTGTCCCTTTGAGCACCTGTACCCCTCAGAAGGACAATATTGGGAGTCCAAAAGCTATAAATAAAGAGCTCTATAGAGGATATTGATCCCCAGAGACCCAGTTTTATTTACATCCAGACACCGTGCCATGGTAATCAAAAACTTATAAGAGATAAGTAAGTGATTTATGGCTTTAGTCTGATTAATAATATCCGTCCTCAACCCTCTTTTATCAATTTAAACTGCTGAACAACCTTATAACGCCAGTATACAGGTTTAACCCATTGAGAAGATTTCAACTATTTCATCTGAGAACTAAGAACCAACAGGCTAACTCAAGAGAGTCAGAATCACGAAGAGAAAAGAGATTGAATAAGAAAAGTAGAAAGACAACCAACAGGCAATCGAGATGCAGAAGATTGAGCAGCCAAGAAGAGACAGATTTGAAGCAGAGGAGAGATACGGGCTGGTTTGGCAGACACATAAGTTGACAATTGATCATGGAGATTGAGATGCGGATCATCTTACCAGGCAAGGGATGGAAGCAAGTAAGGACTTGGAGTTGGTTGAGGTTTGGGGTGGTCAAGTGAGATAAGTTGATGAGCGGAGGATAGAAAAATAAGATTAGGAGACAAGAATGATAGTTTTATTTTTGAGAAAAGATAAAGAAAAGATTGAGAATATCAGACAAAAAAATAAGGACAAAAAAGAAAAAAGAAAAAGATCAAGATCCCAAGAGTATAAGAGGTCCTCTCCAGAAGAGGAGTCAAGGCAACAAAAACAAGAGTCTTCAAAGACCCCTGGGGGTGATCTCCCGGGGTGAGGTTTCAGAGAAGAAGTAAAAGAGATGGTAGTCGTCTTTCAGGCGCGTGGACAAGTGACATTCCTAACACTCCTCGTGTCTGGTAAGATGGACTAGTTCTTGAGGTCATGTTGCAATAGAGCTAAAGATGGATTTCTGGAGGAGACTCAGGGAGTTAATTGATGAGGCTTTAGTAAGAGAGTCCGCCACAATGCTTTATGTAGTAATTAGCAGCAGGTTAAACTTGCAGTCTTTAAATTCCTCCCGTAACCCTTTTGTTTTAATATCAATGTGTCAAGACTTGGAATGGGACCCAAATCGTTTAATTTTGTTTTCAAGTCCTTTATTGTTGATATAGAGAACAGGTTTGGGACTGGGAAGAGAATAAATTTCACCTATGAGATTGAAAATCCACTTTACTTCTAAGAAGCAGTCAAGTAGCGCGTTGAGTTTGGATTCAGTAGATGAAAACGTGATATTCCTCTGTGTTGATGAGTTCCAAACAATGGGACTGCCGCAATGAAAAATAATGAATACAGATTGAGACTTCCTGGAAGGGGGATCATCTCCCCATGTTGAATTGCTGTAGGCAGTTATAATTTCTTTGTTCGGATTGAATTGGAGGGAATGTTTCTTGTCCCTTGTTGTTTTGAGGTTTTTCCACACTTTGTGGGCTTCCCTTCAATGAGTCATACTGGGCTTTGAGTTGAATCTAGCTAGACTGGAGACTGCAAAGTCTATATTGGGTTGAGTGTACTGGGCAAGATGGTTAAGAAGACCAGTGACCGATCGGAAGTTGATGTTCAGTTGAACAAATTCAGCGTGGTCTTCATTGGTGGCTGGCTCTAAGTGCAGATTTTGAGTTAAGGGAGAACAATTTTTCTTGCATTTGGTAAGGCCTAGCTCTTCTAGTCCTCTATCTATATGCTTTGGCTGACTCAAGAGAACTTCATCCTCTTTCACCTCCATCAGCATACCCAGGATGGTATTGGGTGGGTGACATGAGGACTTCTTGAATCTGGTTAAGAAGTTTGATTCAAATTCTTTGCTCTTGCTGATGTGAATGAGGTTGTCCACATGGAAGTAGAGTACTTTCTTTGACTTGGGATTGTAGTAGAGGCAGGGGTTGCTGCTTGATTTGAGATATTCTTGCCATTTTATCCATTTGGTAAGTTTTTCGTACCAATTCTTTGGGGATTGTTTCAATCCGTACAGGGATTTTTTAAGCTTGAGATAAGGAGATTTCCTATGAGATCCTTTGGGAGTCTTGATGATAACCTCTTCCTCCAGGGGGGCATGTAGAAACGCTCCTTTGACGTCAAATTGAGTGAAGCTCATCTTTTCTTTTAGACCGTAGAGAAGAGCTACTCTTAAGGAACCAAGTTTTCTGGTAGGGGCCCACGTCTTGTTGTAGTCAATGCCCAAGATTTGGTCAAACCCTTGGACGCATAGTCTTGCTTTTTATCTTACCAGTTCTCTGTGGAAGTTTTCTTTTACCTTGAAAACCCATGTGGTGTTGAGAATGTTGTTAGGCTCTTTGTAATAATCTTCCCATACCTCTTGATGCTTGATAGAGCTTAATTATTCTTTGGTAGCCTTTTCCCATTTGGGCCATTCAGGGAAGTTTTGGGCTTCTTTGTATGACGGTGGTTTGTAATAGTGATGGAAACCATAACGTTGCGGTTTGCATGTTTCGCGCTTTGGTTGTTGATAAGGTTTATTTTTGGGTGGTTTGAAAGTAGAGATTTGTGTGAATTCTGGTGAAGGAGGAATTTGAGTAGCAGGCTTGGGTTTTTCAGAATCAGAGTTGGGAGCTTCAGGAGAGTTGTGATTGGAATCCGAGTCCAAATTGGTATTTGGATTGTTCCGGAACGTGAATTGTTTGTTGACGGTGGAGAAATCAGATTCATTAAGATTCTGTGGTTGGTGCAAAAAGAGGTCCACACCGGTTGATTCCAAGAAGGGGAAATTGTGTAGTTGTGCCTTGAGAAATTTAACGTGCTTTGTTTCAATGATAGACCCTAGTGAATTAAGAATGAGATATGAGTGAAAAGAGGGATTGAACCCAACTAGTAGTCCTTCATCTCCCTTTTCATTGAACTTCCTCCCTTTTTGGATACAATTCTTGAGATATATCAGCAATGAGCCTACAGGTTTAAGGTAATTAGCTGGGA
The DNA here is from genome assembly GCA_025617555.3 of Puccinia polysora. NCBI lineage: Eukaryota > Fungi > Basidiomycota > Pucciniomycetes > Pucciniales > Pucciniaceae > Puccinia > Puccinia polysora. Next base: position 2,396,044 of record CM062645.1, read on the forward strand.
GTTTCTTATTGAACAAGAGCTCCCAAGGGGAGAGTTGGTTACCTTCCCAAGGGATTTGGTTGAGCATAAAGCAACAACTCCTTGTGACTATGTGCCAGTAGGTCCTTGGTAGGCAAGAAGAAGAGAAGGTTGCTCAAGCTGACTCCACTATGGTGCAATTTGCTCTTTCTGCCCAGCCATTGTGTTGGGAATGATAAGGTTTTGATGTCATAAGTTTGATGTGTTTCGATTTGGCAAACTCCTTGAGATTTGAGTTGGAAAATTCTGTTCCTTTGTTGGAGAAAATGTTGGAGGGATAGTAGCCAAGCCTCTTAGCTTCTATCTCAAGGATGTTGATTATTACTCCCAGAGTCTTGTCTTTGGAGTTGAGCGGGAAGGGGGCTAGGTAGCCGGAGTAATTATCTACCAGAGTTAAGAGATACAGATGTCCATTCTTTGACTGTGGAGAAATCGGTCCGACAAGGTCAAGATGAATTTGCTCAAGAGGTTTACTGGAAGGAGTGGAGACAGCTGGGAAGGGGGACCTAGTAATCTTGCTCTTTGCACAACTGTCACATTGAAAATGGTTCATTTCATCATTAGTGAAAAGACCTTTGAGAATTGGTTTGAGGGTAGAAATCGCGGTGTGGCCGCACATCTTATGGATATCTTCCAGAGATAGATTTTGATCCAATGTCAACCTTGAGGAGTGGCTGATATGATTGACTGAGGGTCCATTCCCTACTATCCTAGGCTTCTCTACAACAAATAGATTATCTCTAATTGAACCTCTGAGTATAGTTTTTCCCATCCTTGTGACGCGGAATTGATCACAATTTTGAGTGAGGTCACACCCTTTGTTTGCTAGTAGTCCCGGGCTGATGAGGTTCACAACTATATCCGGGATGTAAGCGAAGTTTTCTAATGTGATTATTGAATCCTTCCATTCTAATTTTACTGTCCCTGTGCCGCGTATCTTTGGTTTGGCTTCAAACTTTCCAGTTTTCACTTCTTCCAGTTCATCTTGCAACACTAGAGAGGTGAAGTATCTCTTGTTTTTAAATATATGAATATTGGCCCCTGAATCCAGGAGAAGGTTTGGGCTGCTGTCGGCATTTATCCAGAGCGTTAGGAGAGCATGGTAATTGATGGTGGGTTGCTTGTTGATTTTGTTCTTCCACTCATTTTGATGTTCTAACCACCAACTAGGTGCAATTTGGGGGTGTAGGTGGAAACAGGAAGATTCAGCGTGAGGTGCATTCGGATCACAATACCCTTCTAAGCATTGCATTTTAGTTCTTTTTGTCTCTTTCTCAGATCTTGTTTTTGTTGTGACTAGAGTGAGGTTGGAGTTATACTTGGTAGTTTTTGACTGGGCCTTGCGCTTGTTATTGAATTGGATTAGATGGTTGAAGACTACGTCGACAGTTAGGTGCTTTTCCATGTGCATGATCTGCTGTTTTAAGTTTTCTAGGATTGGGGGAAATTTAAAGTGGACTAGGTAGGCAAGGATATTGTTGGGTACTTTGATGCCAACGTCAGTCATTCGGGTTAGGGCCTTTTTTGTATTGTTAACAAATCCTTTGATGGCGCTTTCATTGAAGGTGAAATGGAGAAAGGAGTTGAAGACTTGTGCTTGATTGGCGGGAAAAGTAGAAAGACAACCAACAGGCAATCGAGACACAGAAGATTCAGCAGCCAAGAAGAGACAGATTTGAAGCAGAGGAGAGATAGGGGCTGGTTTGGCAGACACATAAGTTGACAATTGATCATGGAGATTGAGATGCAGATCATCTTACCAGGCAAGGGATGGAAGCAAGTAAGGACTTGGAGTTGGTTGAGGTTTTGGATGGTCAAGTGAGGTAAGTTGATGAGCGGAGGATAGAAAAATAAGATAAGGAGACAAGAATGATAGTTTTATTTTTGAGAAAAGATAAAGAAAAAATTGAGAATATCAGAAAAGAAAATAAGGACAAAAAAGAAAAAAGAAAAAGATCAAGATCCCAAGAGTATAAGAGGTCCTCTCCAGAAGAGGAGTCAAAGCAACAAAAACAAAAGTTTTCAAAGACCCCCAGGGGTGATCTCCCGGGGTTAGGTTTCACGGAAGAAGTCAAGGAAATGGTAGTTGTACAAGAGTTGTCAAAGACCCCCGGGGGTGATCTCCCGGGGTTAGGTTTCAGGGAAGAAGTCAAAGAGATGGTAGTCGTCCTTCAGGCGCGTGTAAAAGTGGCATTCCTAACACCCATCAGTGCACGTCCCAAACAGATACCCAAAGGATTTAATAATATACAAGGGAATATTATTATCCTTTCTCTGTTGTGGCAGCGTGGTTACAAAGCTCTGCCACTCCACTGTGTATTTTATATACATATCATCTTTGGGCAAAATATCCTTTAAACTTTAGGGACAAAAGTAACCAGGCCTACGTGTTTTCATACTGAATTCCCTGAAGAGAGGTTTTAAAGATCCCCAATATAATTGTGGCCCGTCTATAAAATATTTAATAATAAATTTATCTATATTGATTTATAACATTCAACTATATCCAGACCAATTAACCTTGCAATAAGCTTTATCAAAATATTTTACAGGTCTTGCTGCATTTATTAAAAAATATGTTTATTATTTATTCTATCACCTTTGGTAGCTAAAGGATAGAAAGGTTCTTTGCATCCAGGAGGGTGCCAGAGGATTACACAGGGGTTGTTATAGGTTTTGGAAGGATCTTTATACTCAATTCTCTATCACTCAGTCAAAGGGGGAACAGTTAGACTCAGGGTTTACAGACGCAAGGGATCAATAACTTCCAAACTTGGGAACCATTCAAGAAGAAGTCCTCTTCTGAATTCCACAACCTCTGTTTGAGTTGTGTACACAGCTCAATTGGTTGTGTGGCACCCTGCACAACTCAAATGAGCCGTGTTGCATGCTACAAGGCTCAAAGTGGCCTTGTGGCATGCTACACAACTCAAAAGGGCTGTGTGGCATGCTTCACGTCCCATTCAAATTTTATGGCATGCTAAAAAACTAAAATCAAGTTGTATAGCCTCCACAAAATAATAAAGAATGAATAATAAATGAAAAATTATAAATAATAAATAATAAATAATAAATAATAAATAATAAATAATAAATAAAAATAATAAATAATAAATAATAAATAATAAATAATAAATAATAAATAATAAATAATAAATAATAAATAATAAATAATAAATAATAAATAATAAATAATAAATAATAAATAATAAATAATAAATAATAAATAATAAATAATAAATAATAAATAATAAATAATAAATAATAAATAATAAATAATAAATAATAAATAATAAATAATAAATAATAAATAATAAATAATAAATAATAAATAATAAATAATAAATAATAAATAATAAATAATAAATAATAAATAATAAATAATAAATAATAAATAATAAATAATAAATAATAAATAATAAATAATAAATAATAAATAATAAATAATAAATAATAAATAATGAATAATGAATAATAAATAATAAATAATAAATAATAAATAATAAATAATAAATAATAAATAATAAATAATAAATAATAAATAATAAATAATAAATAATAAATAATAAATAATAAATAATAAATAATAAATAATAAATAATAAATAATAAATAATAAATAATAAATAATAAATAATAATAAATAATAAATAATAAATAATAAATAATAAATAATAAATAATAACTAATAAATAATAAATAATAAATAATAAATAATAAATAATAAATAATAAATAATAACTAATAACTAATAAATAATAAATAATAAATAATAAATAATAAATAATAAATAATAAATAATAAATAATAAATAATAAATAATAAATAATAAATAATAAATAATAAATAATAAATAATAAATAATAAATAATAAATAATTAATGATTTATAATTAGTAATTAATCATAAATAATAAATAATAAATAATAATTAAATAATTAATGATAAATTATAAATTATAAATTATATCGAGTAGTGTATGGGCCCCCACGCATTGAGGGGCCCTACACAACTCCCACAGTCTCTGTGGGGCCCTACACAGCTCCCACACGACTGGAGCCGTGAATTTAATATCACCCAAAAGAAAAAGAAAAAAAAAGCCAAAAGAAAAAAAGAAAACAAAATAAAGGAAAAAAGAAGGGAAATAAAGGAAAAAAGAAGGGAAATAA
>CM062645.1:2400329-2520647 GCA_025617555.3 Puccinia polysora
AAGAAAGAAAGAAAGAAAGAAAGAAAGAAAGAAAGAAAGAAAGAAAGAAAGAAAGAAAGAAAGAAAGAAAGAAATTAATGAATAAATAAATAAATAAATAAATAAATAAAAAACTAAATAAATAAAGAATGAATGAAGGAATGAATTAAAGAATGAAAGAAACAGATAGATAAATAAATTAATAAATTAAATACACAAGTAAATAAACAACTGAAATATATCAAAATTTTAATATAAATGAATATATTAAATGAATAAAACAAATTTGAATTGGCAACCCTAAAAAGCCCATTCACAACTCAAAACAGGTTGTGTAGGTTTTCAAATTTATCATTTCCCCCCATTTGTTATTTCAATCTTTATTTATTAAAACAATCATTTTTTTCATCAATTTATTTTACATAAGTCTTGTGATTATTTTTAGGAGTCCCTGAGAAATTCATTGGAATGTTTGAGGGGTTCCCAAAGCCCTTATAATTCAAAAATAAAATTTTAGTAATATGAAATTAAATACAATATAATATCCATAACAAAAACTGGAAAAAAATCACAAGAAAAGAAATGAAAAAGCATAAAATCATAAAATAATAAAATAATAAGTAAAAGATAAAAGATAAATAGTATATATATATATAGGGCAATATTAAATTCATGACTCAAATGAGTCTTGTGCAGGACTTGAAGGTAGTTGTGTGGCACAACTAAACGACTACATTTGGGCTCTGTAGAGCCCCAAATGGCTTGAATGTGCTCAGGCTGTAGGCCACACCACAATGGACTGCTGTGTGGAGGCCGCGAAACTAAATTTGAGTCATGGGGAGCCCTACATGGCTCATATATAGCTGTCCTGCCATGCCACACAATCCGCCCCACCACATTTGGGTTGTGCGTTGCTCCAGAAGGCTTGAATGTTATTGTGTAACTGTGTTAAACAACTAAAAGATGTGTGGGCCCAAAAAAAACTAAAACTCAAATAAACTAAATAAAAATACAAAAAAAAAAAAAAAAGGAATCAACCAAAAGATCAAAAAGGGTTGATTTTTTGGTTAAACAAAAAAAATATATAAGAAATAAAATAAAAATAAGTAAAAATGAATAAATAAAAATAAAAAACAAAAAACAAAAAAAACTGAAAACAAAAAATCAAAAAAAAACGCATGTTCAACTTGACTAGCCGTCACGACTGCCCCTGGCCTGAAAGGGGCTGAAGGCACAGGGACTACTACTCATAGAACTCAAGGATTATTTGTTTGAATTGCAAAGAAGAAGATGAGAGGAGGAGGAAAAGTGATGAGAAGATTTAAGGATGGAATGGAGAAGTTCAGGAGGAGGTTGTTCAATCCTATAAAAGTAACACCAGGATGTGACAAGGTGATATGAGTTAAGCAGGCTGGGTGAAGGTTGTCTTGTGCTGAGATAACACCTACTGGCAGAGGGCCTAACCAGTAAGAAGTGGTATACTAATTCCTTGGGGGAATTAGTCCAGGAGGGAAGGAGAGGCCAGTATATGTGAGAGCTGAGAAGGAGGCCTTGAGGGATGAGTGGCTGGTGTTTCGGGATGGATTTCCCACGGTATTACATGTTGAATGATTGGGCTGGAGGTTTTAGTTGAATAATTGGGTGATGGGCTATCCAGGAAGGGTTGAAATTTAATGATCTGGAGGCCTAGGAGTATGGGCTTAACAGACAATGGATAGTATGTATTTACTATGTATATACTGGGTGTAATAGGTACTAACTCATATACCAATTGGGTTGAGGAGAGATGCAGGATGTACCAAGCCTTAGAGAGAGGGAGAGATCCTGAGAAGGTTTACTGAATCACATGACACAGTGGTCAGGTGTACATGGACCTAGAGCTTATACCGTACAGGGAGAGGGTGAAGCTGGTGGAAGAGGTTGGATTAGTTTAGTTTAAGGAGTGTCAGAACTGCGGTTATTACAGTACCTCCCTGCAAAGGGAAGATGCAACTCCTGATGCCCAGAAAAGGATGTGCTGGAGGTGAAGACTGAGTTCTGTTGTAATTTCTGATTGCAAGCTTGGAGACTTGGAAGAAAGGTTGAGAAGCTTGAAGCTGGTGAATAATTGCACAGGGTTTGGGGCTTGAATTCTGAGAAGTTTGAAGTTTGATGAACCAAAATTGAATCTTTGAAGTTCTCCGTAGGGGAGTTGAATATGGCAAAGGTGATTGAACCAATTCCAAAGCTGGAAACAGCTGGCAAATTGACTGTTAAAGCTGTTGAAATTGAAAAAGGGAGAATTGGATTTGTTGAATTTCTATGAACCAAAATGGACTTTTGTGAGATTTGAAATAGGGGATATGAACCTGGAAAAGCTGATTGAAGCAATTTTGAGCTGGAAATGCCTGTTAAAGTTGCCATAAAATATTTCAAATTTTGAAAAGGAAGAATTGGATTTTTCAAAGTTATATGCACCACAATTGACTTGTTTGAAGTTTGAAATAGGGGAGATGAACCTGGAAAACCTGATCAAAAACATTTCAAAGCTGGAAATGCCTGTCAAAGTTTCAGTCAAAGTTTTTAAAGTTTGAAAAGGAAGAATTTGGTTTTTTGAAGTTTGATAAACTCAGATGGACCCATTTGAAGTGTGAAGGTTATAAAGGAGGACTGAGAAGGATTATTATTTGTACTGGGGTGAATAAAATGGAGAACATAAAGGAAAGGGAGTGGAGAAGAAATAATGAAGATGTATAAGGGAGTTGTGGAGGTGAGAAAGGTTTGGTGTGGAAGAGAAGGGAGAAGGAAAATAGGAGGTTGTGGAAGATGTTTGAAGAGGTTGGAATTATTTGAAGTGAATTCTTGTGGAAGGTTCTGGTGTATTGAAGGTTGGTTTGAAGTGTTGATGGTGATGAATATCCAGAAGCGAATTTAGAATGTTTCCAGAAATTTTTGGGATAGATGATTGAAGAAAATTATGAGTTGCTGTTGATAGATGTGAGGATTGATTATTTGAAGGAAGAAGGAATATAAGGGATGGAAAAGGGATAGATAGCTGGAATTAATGATATTTTGATTTGGAAGTATTTTTTGATATGATATGTAGGATGAAAAGGACTATTTGGAAGGTGTAGGATAGGAAGGAAAACATTTTATTTATTATTTATATTTTCTTTTTGATTTTATTTTGGAAGTGATTGATTGGAAGGAGTTGAGTTTTTTGATGATGGAATGTTTTTTATGGATTTTATTTTGATTGGGGATAAATGGACTGAGTTTTGATTGGGAAGTGATGGTGATTGGAATTTTTATTGGGGAAAGGATTATAGAATGAGTTGGTTGAATCTTTTAACTGGATTCCAGTGATGAAGAGATTCACTTCCCAGGGTGATATATTCAGGGAATGGTGCATTGACTTGCAGGATTTCCCATTCAAAGCTAGGAAATCAAGTTAGTAAAACCATTTGGGAAGTAGATTTGATGAGCTGGGATTTGAAAAGATGGATATGTTTGCCCAGAAGGAAAGGGCTTTAATTTATAGATACTTTTGAACCATTGAATTGACCATTAAATATTGATTTGCACCTGAATCAAACAAACAATAGAGATGAGCCTTAAAAAAGAGGAAGAAAAGGGTGAGCCTAATCTTGGTTTGGCTTTGGGGAAGCACTGGAAGGAGCTGGATTTGGAGAAGAAGATGAGTTGACAGGTTTCATTCTTCAGTCTTCTGTGTTGTGTTTACCACCACAATATAAGCATAAAACTTCACTCTCTCTTCTTGCCTTTTAATCTGCCTTGAGTTTTCCATCTGGACCTAGGTCCAAAGAGGGTCTGGTAAATGTTGTAGTTGAAGTTGACTTTTCTGGGGATTTTTCATGCTCCCTACACTTACCGCTACCCTTTTAAGGCTGATTAGAGGTAGATTGAGATTGAGAAGAACTGTGAGGTTGAGAGTTATTGACAGAAGAAGATTTTTCTTTAATCCTTTCATGATACTTTGTATCATAGTCAAAAACTATATCTATAAGATTCTGGAGAGTTTCTTGAGAGCCATTGTATCCTGCTAGTTGGTCCAGAAGGCGTGAAGGAAGGTTTTGTTGAAAATGGAAGTACAAGGCTCTATCACCCCACCCAGATACTTTGGTAACAAGTGATCAAAATTCAGTGATGTGGGTTTAAGCATAGCCAGATTCCTTGATCTTCAAGTCCACCAGTTCCTTTCAGCCTTGAAGACTTCTAGTCTGTCGCCAAAGAGGGTGTGAAGTAGATCTGTGAAGTGGGACCACAAGTTGAGGAGGAAAGAGGGCTCTTGGTTGGAAAGGTGAGCCAGATAGGCTTGAATCCATCAATATGCACTTCCAGAGATGTAGGAAGCTGCAAAGAGTACCTTCTTCCGGTCTGCACTAAAAGTTTCTTCATCATTTGAAAAGATGAGTTCACAAGATTGGAGCAATGGTCAGAGTTTTCTAGTATTGTTGCCTTCAAAATTATCCAGAGCATTCATGGAAGGAGACTTGAAGGTTCCAGAGTGGGAAGTACTGGCTGATGGAGGTTGAGAAAGTTTTTCCAAAGCAGAAGTCATGTTCTGGAGGAGGGCTAAGAGATTTGGGTCCACAGCAGATGTTGGAAGTTGAAGTTGGGTTTGAGGAACAGGGTTTGCAGTAGAAGCTGGAGGTGGAATTGCTTCTTGAGGTTCCATAGTTTGTGAATTAAGATTATTTAGGATCCTTGAATAAAATTCGAAGTCCTCACTTCCTTCCTCATTCTGGTCTTCCGGAATAGGAATGATGCTGGGATCATAACATGGAGAATCTAATCCAAAGCCGGCTTGGCAATATTGACCAATTACAAAATTAGTGATATGACAAACTGCAGGTGGGGCAGGAGAAAGAGAAGCTCTTGGAGGATCTGGGGGAAGGATAAAAGTATCCATGGTGTTGGAAACTGGTGCAGGGAGGTTGAAAAGGTCCTCCCCTGTCCATGGTCTTGAGGAGTAGATTGATTGTGTTCCTGTATGTCAATAGTAGAACTGCTTCCTTGGGACGCCCTAGTAAGGGGTGGAGTAGTGATGATGGAAGGTTGTGCACATTGAGGAGGAATGTTTTTCAAGTATGCCATAGGGGAGTGAACCAAGAAAATTACCTGGAGATAATGAGGAGAAATTGGCTGCAAAAGGTCTTGAGTTTTTACAATGTTTTGTTGAAGCTTGTCAAAGTGGGTCAAAGTCAAAGGTTAAATTTTCATAGTGTCAAAGTCAAATTTTCAAAGTCAAAGTTCCAAAGTCAAAGTGTCAAAGTCAAAGGTCAAAGTCAAAGGTCAAAGTCAAAGGTCAAAGTCAAAGGTTGAAGTAAAAGTTGAAGTAAGTTCAAAGTTTGAAATTCCCATTGAAGCTTTGTTTAAGGGCCAATTTGGGGAGAGGGATTGAGGTAGATAAATTCAGCAGGGAGATCCTTTGGAAACATGAAGTGCACACACTTTTTAGCTCTGTGCTATGCACACCCATAAATATTGTACGTAGTGTTATCCGTGAGGGGGAATGGTTTGACAAATGGATGGGATAGGCCTATTTATATATAGAAATGGGCAGGAATCAAGGGTAAGGGATTAGTATAATGTCATGACTGCCCCTGGTGTGCAAGGGGCTGAAGGCACACGCACTGCCACTCATAGAAATCAAGGATGATTTGTTGGAATCGCCAAGAAGAAGATGAGAGGAGGAGTACAAGTGATGAAAAGATGTAAGGTTGGAACGGAGAAGTCCAAGAGGAGTTTGTTGAATCCTATAAGAGTAAAACCAGGAAGTGAAAAGGTGATATGAGTTAAGCAGGCTGGGTGAGTTTTTTCTTGTGCTGAGATGACACCTAATGGCAGAGGGACTAACCAGTAAGAAGTAGTATACTAATTCCTTGGGGGGAATCAGTCCAGGAGGGAAGGAGAGGCCAGTATATGTGAGGGCTGAGAAGGAGGCCTTGAGGGATGAGTGGCTGGTTTTTCAGTTTGGAGTTCCCACGGTATTACATGTTGACTGATTGGGCTGGAGGCTTTAGTTGATAAATTGGGTGATGGGCCTATCCAGGAAGGGTTGACATGTACTGATCTGGAGTCCTGGGAGTATGAGATGAACAGACAGTGGAGAGTATGTACTATGTATATACTAAGTGTAATATGTACTAACCCATATACCAATTGGGTTGAGGAGAGATGCAGGATGTACCAAGGCATGGAGAGAGGGAGAGATCCTGAGAAGGTTTACTGAATCACATGAAATAGTGGTGAGATGTACATGCACATAGAGCTTATACCATACAGGGAGAGGGTGAAACTGGTGGAAGAGATTGGATTTTTTTAGTTGAAGGAGTGTCAGAACTGTGGTTATGACACTAGCCCTAAAGTAAAATCACAAAGAAAAAACAAGTTGAACTTGGCTAGCCCTAAAGTAAAAATGCCAAAAAATATACAAGTCTTTTGGCCAGCCCTGAATTCAAAGTGCCAAAAAATACCTAAGTTTTATGGCCAGCCCCAAAGTAAAAAAACAAAAAAAAATTCAACTTGTGTTAAGCTGATCCCATCACAAGAAGTAAAAATAATCCTTATGATGGGATCAGCCCATCATGAACTGAATTACCATTAAAATCTGATTCAAAAAAATCATCCTAATGATGTTAAATAAAAAGAATAGGAATAATGATGTTCAAAATTTGATAACCCTTTATGTGAATAGAATGAAAATATCAGCATCAGAACCCAAACCCAAATGATGAAATTAATCTATAATTTAGAATAAAGCTCAAGTTGATCTTTGAGGTGATCAAACCAACAAGCTAGTTCTTTAGAAATCATTCAATGTGGTTTGGAAACTATGGGTGTCAGAGTATTGCCTCTATTGCTATAGTAGCTGTGGCAGATACCTGCAAAAAAATAATAATAATTGCCAAATATCAGTTTTAACAATTACACTGATAATATCAATAAAAACTCAACTGATAGTAAGTTATCAGGAGTAAAAAAGCCACACCTTGAACCTCTAAAGAGATAAGGGGCCTAGCTTTAATAAATAAAGCTCAAAGGAGACTTGCTTACACAAGGAAGCTCACACCCTTTATGATAGCCTGAGAAGGACTATAACTCCAATAGGACCTTGGACTCAAAATTGAAGTTTATTGTTTGATTGATAATATAATAAGATGTTGAATTAAAAGGCCCCAGTCAATCCTCTTGGTGGAATAAGTTTGATGGGCTTGTTAATATGCACTATCTGGTTTATAAAATACAATGAGGAATAGGTCTTGTAGGAACAAGACCCTCCTCTTTTATATTGAAAGAGTCCTCAGGGGGACTCAGGGCATCATCAGAGGAGTACACCACTTTCCTAGATTTTGTCTCCAGTGGCTCAGAGACCAAATCAATCATCCCCAATGTATAATAACATTTACATACTCATTGGGGTCTATTTTTGAGGTAAGGTTGTAATTTATTTACTCAGAAGTTTAAAGTGATGGGGAGGAATCGCCCCAGTCACTTATTCTCCTTCACGAGGACGCTCTAAAGGCTTCAGAATCAATTTACTTACCCTCTAACTCTCTGTAGATATATCAGAGCAGGTGTTCAAAGAATTACAACCATATTATTAGATATTCTAAATCCACATAGATATGTATACTCTGGGTAAGTATTCCCACAGAGTTTATCTGCACCAGGGGAGTTTCCTAGCTTCTGAGTGTACGCTTTTACAGCATGATTAAATTCTTGAAAGTTATCTACAAGCTGGAAGGAGAGTTCTTAGAAAATAATTTACAATTCACCTAAAAATATGGGTTATGGTAGATAAGGATTATTACAGAATATAGTTTCCACAGAGGGAAATCTTTAAGGAAATTAATTGTACATCCAATTGGACGCTTCCAGAGGATTGTAATCTAGAGTAAAGTTATAAGATCTCCCATAAATTATAATATAAACCTTCAAGGTTTTATGGGATGATTTCTAATATTAAGAAATACTATAAAAATATGATTATATGAAACTTTATATGTCAAAAATATGGATATGTAATGGACTAATGGAGGCTTGAACACACTACCTAGGTACTCCCAAGGGTACCAAGACATTCCTTAACCACTATACTACCAAGACTTGTGAGTTAGGCAGCCTATAGGACACCAATACATGTCTCATGGCTGACACTCCCCCCTCCAAAAAGAAAATTACTCTATGAGGAATTTTTAGATCTATTTAAAGCCCTATACTTTCTTAAAATGACGTCAGAATTTTTAATATCTTTAGCTTCTAGCCAAAGATCACTATCCGCTAACTTATTTGTGAACCTAACTAAATATAACCTTACATCTTTTCCATCTTTTCTAATTATCTTATGTTGTAGCATTTTATGAGGAATATCTTCATCAGTATGTTCCATTGGTGGTATGAAAACCTTAGGAACCTTTCTATTAGGAAAGGACTTACGTGGATCAATAAACCTTTTAACCAAACTAATTGGGAAAGTAGGATGCTTTCTTTCAAATTCTTTGGTTAAAATAACTTCCACTGCATTCTTACCATGAAGTGCTTTTACAGCAAATGGAACAACAAAAGAATCTCTCAATTTTTTATGTCCTGAAATATTACCAAAATTAACAGTAGAGATTAGGACCATATCACCTACTTTGAAATCACGATCTTTATGGCTCTTGTCCCATTTCTTTTATTATACTCTACTGCATCATTAACACACTTACTAGCATATGTCTCAGCTTTATTCATCATATCTCTAAAACAGTCAGCAGAAGGGTGTAACATTATAGTCTTGCTTAGCAACATGTCTCTAGGCATATGAGGTATCCACCCTCTTTCCAATTCAAAAGGTGAAATATTAGTAGTAGAATGCTTACTGGAATTTTAGGCAAATTCTAAAGCTGGCAACAGAGATACCCAATTGTGAGTATATCCATCACTTTCCTTAAATTCAATGCCATAAGCGCAGTATCTCCTGATCATGTCTTCCAATGTTTGTATCATCCTTTCTGCTAGACCATCAGTTTGAGGATGATAAGCTGTTGAGAAAGACAGCTTTGTTTCAAACAAATTAAAAAGAATTTTCCAAAATTCAGATGTGAATTTTGGATCTCTATCACTGATAATATTTCTTGGACATCCTACATCACTGACAATACTATTCCAAAATAACATAGCAATGTCCATTGCAGAGCTATCTTTGTAGCATGGTAAGAATCTAACTCTCTTTGAGAATCTCTCAACCACTACTAACACACAGTTGAAATTATCCTTACCTCCTGGAGGTAGTCCGGATAAAAAATCCATGTTAATAGTGTGCCACCTTTCTTTTGGTTCTTCTATGGTCTGTAGCAGACCATATCTTTTACCTGTAGACCTATTTGCTTTTTGACATCTTTCACAGGATTCACAATATGATCCAACAATTTGTCTCCAGTTTGGCCACCATGCTAGGATCTTAACTCTTTCAATAGTTCTATCTTTTGAAAGATGTCCAGAACAAACATTATCATGAAATTCACTCAAAATCATTTGTATATGATCATCATGTACTAAAACTATTGAGCAACAATGAGCAGAGTTATGATATATCAAACCATCTAAAAGGACAAACCTTCCTTCCATATAAAATTTTTTCCAATCTGCATCTAATCCCTCAATCAGATCTTTTGCACTTGACTTAGATTTCAATATTTCAAGGAGCAAAGAAGTATTCTTATTATTGGTATATGAATAAATTACAGAGTTCCAGAAGCTTACAGCAAGATTTGTCATTGAAATGCCCATAATTGGTAATGTATCTACATTATCCTCTGGGTCATAGGCTGGATTATCAATGTTATTGGGTAAAGCCCACCTAGACAGCCCATCTGAATTTTTATGTATTACTCCTTCTCTATGCACTATAGTCATGCACCCTCTCCATTGCCGGATAGCTATCTGACACCTCAAAATGTGCCTATTATGTGTCTTTAGATTCAAAAGTGATTTCAGAGCTGTAAAATCAGTAATGAACTCAAACTGGCACCCATCCAAATAATAATACAATTTCTCTAAGGTCCAAACCAAGCATAAGCATTCTAGTTGTGACGCACCATATCTCTTTTTACTATCTTTAAGTTGCCTAGATATAAAGCATATAGGTCCTTTGACTGGTTTATCATTAACGATTTGCACTTGGTGCAATTCTGCTCCTAAACCTTCCATACATGCATCTACATACAATTTAAATGGTTTCTTAGGGTCTGGGTGGAAAATTAAAGGTGCACTTGTTAAACACTTTTTCAGCAACTCATAGGCGTCCATTCTTTCTGTGGTCATTTCAAAAGAAACATTGGGACTGCAGATTTTATAAAGACTAGAGGCTATGATACCAAAATCCTTAATATGTAACCTGTAATACCCTGAAAAGCCTAAAAAGCTTTGCATTTCTTTAACACTATTGGGAGTAGGTTTTAACAAAACTGCTGCAACTCTCTTCTGATCTATTCCTAAGGAAAATCCATTTACAATTTTTCCCAAGGCTTTTAACTCATTGAAACCAAATGAACACTTATTTAAAGAAATTTTCATGTTCATTTTAATCACTTTCTTCAAAAAAATTGACAACCTTGACATATGCTCTTCCCATGTCTCAGAAAATATTATAATGTCATCTATATATATGATTAACCACTTCTGCATCAATTCTTCATGAAATTCAGTGTCCATCATTCTTTGGAAATGAGATGGTGCATTTTTGATACAAAATGGCATTCTTAGATATTCAAAAACGCCCAAGTGACAAACTATTCTCAAAAATTTTCTGCTTTCTTCATGTAGAACATTTTGGTGAAACCGTTTCAAGACATCCATACAAGTGATATATTTTGCTTGGTGTAATTTACTCAATGATTCGACAATCTTGGGCATTGGATACCTATCTGGTGTTGTGTAAGAGTTTAATGCTCTAAAATCACCAACCATTCTAGATTTACCGTTGTGCCAAGCAATTATAACTGGGGTGGTAATGTCAACATCTTCATTAGCCCCTACTTTTCTGATGACCCCTAATTTCAGAAAAGTATTTATATGTTCTTTAAGCGCCTCTCTGCTCCTAGGGCTAGCAGGAAATGGATGTTTCCTTAAGGCAGGCGGATATGGCCTTTCAATAGTCAAATTTATTTTAACATCATGACCTACAATGGATCCAAAAGGTTCATCAACAGTAGCAAATGCTTCCTTATGGTCATATAAAGTGTTCAGCAGACTACTTTTTTCTTGGTCACTTAGTTAGGAATTGATTTTAGATTCATTGATAATTTCATTACAAAAATTATCTTTACCAAGGTGATTGACAGAATCAAGTTGTTTTTGATTAAAATAGAATTTAACACTGTTACCAACAGTAAAATATGAAGAATTTTTACTGTGAAACAAATTGAAAGAATATTCTTTCATATAGTCATTCCCTATTATGAAATAATTCATGGGAGCATTATCAACTACTACAAATTTAATTATGAACACAAATGAAGCAAATAATAATTTGTATCTTACTTTCCCTAAAGAAATCAATGGTCCAGAGCAACTATGTAATTTAATAGCAGGAGAATTTATAACTGATTCTTTCCAATCTGGGCAGAAGCTATCCAAATAGTTTCTGCTTACCACGGATTTGTATGCTCCACTGTCCAGTAGGACCTTACAAGGCTTATCACAAAATTTCATAGTGACTCATTCATTATATGTTCTGATGGAATTTATGCAAACTATGATAGGTTCATCATCATCTTCCAAGGAACTATCCGACTCAGTCTCCTCAATACAATTATCTACTTTCACTTCCAATGTTATTCACTTTCTTTTTTTTCTGCGGGCAAACCCTTGATGTATGTCCTACTTTACCACAATTATAACAAGATATCTCTGTATTGGAAGTAGGATTTTTATTAGTAGTTTTCTCCCTTTCTGTTCTGACTAAATTGTTATCTTTGGTTTGATAATTTTTCTTTCTCCCCAAAGATGTATCTTCCACTATGTCCTCTAATATATTAATCAAGTTAGAACAGTCACCATCAACTTTCATACTTGTCTTGACATCAAAAGAAATTTCACTTTCAATTAGTGAAAGCAGCTTAAAGTTAATACTATCTTGATCTAGCATTGGGTCAAAAGCTCTTAGCCTTTTATTTTGCCTTGTGACCCAACTAGCAGGACTAGTGACACCAGGTACAAACTTATCATTATTAAATGAAGTCATACATTTCCTTTTCCAATTTGGTGTACCAAATTTATTGTGCAATTCCTTTTTCCAGAAGCTCCAACTTTTTACTCCAACAGCATCTCTTCTATCTCTATACCAATCTGAAGCTATACCTTTAAACAGGATACTCAATCTGCTAGTGATTAAATTATCAGGTAAACCTGTATCTTCTTGCAAGGTATCAATCCAAGATATGAATTCTGTGTGATCATATGCTCCTTCACCTGTGAAATAAGGCCACTCACTAATCTTGGGCATACCTTGCAGAATATGCTTTAATATCTCACTATTGTTTCCTGGTTGTTCATGAGGTGATAAAATTTTTTCTTCACCTCTTTCTTTACTCATAACTTGCTTACTATCCTGAAAAAGTGGTACACTATGTCTTATCTGTTTGGTATCTTCCAATTTATTGGAGATCATTAGCATATTTTTATCCAGTCTGTCACTCAATTGTGCTATACTATTACTAAACTTATTAAATAACTCTTTAGAGTTAGAACTCTGCAGGGAAATTTCTTTTTCAAGTAAAGTGAATTTATCATTTACTTTACTATCCAATATCTCCATTGAATTGCTTAACTGTATAACAGCTGATGTCAAAGAATCAGTGCTTTCTTTCATGTCCTCAGTGGATAATTTATTGGTTTTTACATTTTCATTAAAATCTGCTATCATTGCTTCCAACTTTTTCAAATCCTTATGATGAACCTTAGTTAAATCAAGCTCCATAGTTTTGTTGGTCACATCTTCTAATTCTTTTATTGAGGCAGCCAAAACAGATTTAAAATTCATACTAGTTGTCATAATTTTATCATATTTATGACCCATGGAAGCAAAAACATCTATACAAAATTGGTTGGCATGTACTACTGCTTTTTGAATATGTAGAGTTTCATTAAAAACAATATCACAAAATTTCTCTAACATTATTTCTGAATCTAAGGACAAAATTACTGCTTCATTCTTTTGGCCCTTTCCCCCTCCAAGAATTGATAACCTCCTTGGAGAGACCTGGCCATCCTCATCATTTCTCCATAAATGGAGTTCCTGTCTTCCCTTCTCTTTCTCATCCTCATATTTCTCTCTTGATGAGGGTGGGATGGACTCTCCAAGGGAACCTGGGAGGTTGATGCTTGAGCTGACTGGTTCACTGGACTCAATCTTTTTACCTTTGATTTGGGGATCATTGGTTTCTTGATCTTTGTTGGATCCCATTTTTCTGTCTCCCTCATCATTTGTTCCCTTCCTATTATCTTCAGCAAAGCTCTGTAAGTTGCCAGAGCCTGATTCAGGTAAGTTGCCTGATTCTGCACATTTTCTGCTGCCACTTCTTCCAGATATTTCATCTTGTTCTGGGTGTGGCAGGTCAGCAGATTTGCCACTCCTGGTGGAGGGCTGTCTTTTCTGGCGTCTGAAATCTCCAGCTGGCACAAGGTCAGCTCCCTTGCTCCTAGTAAACATAATTAAATACAAAATCAGTGTTTGAAATTATCAAAACACAGTACTGATTTTTTTTATTTAATTTATTTATTTTTTATCTTTTTTTATTTTATTTTGAATAACAAAAGTTAACTCACTGCGCGTTACTTCTATTTGTAATGTAGATTGAGATCTCACTGACACCTGATCAGATACAATCTGATCCGGGGCTGATGCAGAGTCTCCTCTGCTGGAAGTCTCCTGCACAAAGCTGCGGGCCCTTCCTTTGTTTGAGGGGAGGAATGAGTCAATGGACAATTGCTTCGACGACACTGGAAGAGCAGACTGTCAGTTGTTGATCTTCTTCTCTCTTTTTTTTTAATGAGTTATAACTAAAATACGCGGACTTACTGTTCGGCAATACTCGTCGAGTATTTTTGTAAGTCTGCGCGAAGGTTGCAAGAACAAAAATTCAGAATTTCGCAACTTTCCGCGTTGATTTCCAGATTCGGCGAGGTATGTGTCGCGACCTTGACGTTTATCTCCTTTATGGTTTTTTCTTTTTTTTTTTTGAAGAAAGGAAAAAAAAAACCTTGATCAGCAACTTGAGACACCAAATGCGAGTGTAACTACAAAACGCGAGAGCAAAGGGTTACCTTTTGCTACAAGTACTTTTGGTATTAGGAGGACTAAAAAAAAGGAACAATTTTGATTAACACAATGCACTATATAGTATTTTTTTTATTGAAAAAAAACCTTACTGTACTCGGCGATCACCTTTAATGGTGATCTGAGCAAAAACCGATTGAGCTAAGCGCTTCCTGTACCTCAGCAATCTAAAAAACCAATCAAAATGAATTTTTTTTTTTAAAAAAAATGTGTTAAAGAATTCGCTTTTTTTATAATTTTGATTGTAATGTTTTTTCTTTTTGTTTTTTCTCCTTACTATTTTTTTTCTTAAAAAAATAATTTCTGGAATTGATAGTACTTACCCCAAAGTTGACCTGAGAAAACTTCAACAAGTTACAAGTGTTTTTCTGTGATCAAAAGATTATAAAAAACAAAAAATCAATTTTCGAAAATTTTTTTTTTATAAGTTTATTTTTGTTTTCTTTCTTATTCTTCAAAAACAATTCTGCAATCAACCACACTCACTATAATGCTTGGTTTGAGACAATTTAAACAGCACCAAGTTTTTACTTTGCTTAAAAAAATTTTGTTTTTCTAAAAACAAGAAAACAATTTTCGAAAATTTTGGCCAATTTACTTATGTTATTTATATATTTCTTATATATTTATTTTTTTTTTAAAAAAAAATGAATTTTTATATCAAAAAATAATTCAATCTTACTGGTTATCTGAGAAAACCTCAAACTAGTACTTCAGTGTTTAAAGCACTTCAGCAAAATCTAAAAAATTAACAGCAAATTTCGAAAATTTTGGTTATTGTTAGTATATATATTTTTGTTTTTATAAATTTTCCTGTAATTGAAATATAATTTCAAGTTGATTAACAGGGATTCTTACTTTATCAGGCCAAAAAGTCGAAAATTTGGTTCAAAAGGAGATGAGGCCCCCAATTGTCAGAGTATTGCCTCTATTGCTATAGTAGCTGTGGCAGATACCTGCAAAAAATAATAATAATTGCCAAATATCAGTTTTAACAATTACACTGATAATATCAATAAAAACTCAACTGATAGTAAGTTATCAGGAGTAAAAAAGCCACACCTTGAACCTCTAAAGAGATAAGGGGCCTAGCTTTAATAAATAAAGCTCATGGGAGACTTGCTGACACAAGGAATCTCACACCCTTTATGATAGCCTGAGAAGGACTATAACTCCAATAGGACCTTGGACTCGAAATTGAAGTTTATTGTTTGATTGATAATATAATAAGATGTTGAATTAAAAGGCCCCAGTCGATCCTCTTGGTGGACTAAGTTGGATGGGCTTGTTAATATGCACTATCTGGTTTATAAAATACAATGAGGAATAGGTCTTGTAGGGAAAAGACCCTCCTCTTTTATATTTAAAGAGTCCTCAGGGGGACTCAGGGCATCATCAGAGGAGTACACCACTTTCCTAGATTTCGTCTCCAGTGGCTCAGAGCCCCAAGAAATCATCCCCAATGTATAATAAAATTTACATACTCATTGGGGTCTGTTTTTGAGGTAAGGTTGTAATTAATTTACTCAGAAGTTTAAAGTGATGGGGGGGGGGAATTGTTGAATTTCTGAAGAAGAAATAAATTTATCAAGAACAAAAAGGGACCAAGCAACAGGACAGGAGATGTCGTAGGACGAGAACAAGCCTTGGATCAAAGAAGACATTTGAGATCAGATTCAGAAATTTTGATGTAGCTGTTATGAGTGCCAGTCTTACCAGACAGGTTTTGGATGAGTTTGATTAGATTGAGTAGTCATTCCAGTATGAGTGATTTGGATTGAGATAAGTAAAAGAAGAAAGGAAGAAATTAAGAAAATATATAAAAAAAGAAATAAGATGGGAGTGAGTTGAAGTTGAGAGGTGTTCGTGTCGAGTGATTGAGGTTGATGATTAACAATGAGTTGATTAAGAGCTTGATGAGTAAGATCGAGTGATTGAGTGGTTGGTCTGAAGTTGTTGCGTACTCCTTCATGTGAATTTACTCTTGCAGGGGTTAGATTCTATTACAAGCAGAAGAAGGAAAACACAAGAATGACATGGAAGTGAAATAGAAGGAGAATGTGTGACATAGATAGAAGGTGCGCGGATGAGGTGCGAGAGAGACTTGTGACAGAGGATCTGAGATGATTGTGGACACATAATTATGCATGAGGATAGAATGAATTATTCTACAGGAATCACCCCAGTCACTTATTCTCCTTCAAGAAGACGCTCTCAAGGCTTCAGAATCAATTTACTTACCCTCTAAATCTCTGTAGATCTATCAGAGCAGGTGTTCAAAGAATTACAACCATATTATTAGATATTCTTAATCCACATAGATATGTATACTCTGGGTAAGTATTCCAACAGAGTTTATCTGCACCAGGGGAGTTTCCTAGCTTCTGAGTGTACGCTTTTCCAGCATGATTTTCTTCTTGAAATTTATCTACAAGCTGGAAGGAAAGTTCTTATAAAATAATTTACAATTCACCTAAAAATCTGGGTTATGGTAGATAAGGATCATTACAGAATATAGTTTCCACAGAGGGAAATCTTTAAGGACATTAATTGAACATCCAATTGGACGCTTCCAGAGGATTGTAATCTAGAGTAAAGTTATAAGATCTCCCATAAATTATAATATAAACCTTCAAGGTTTTATGGGATGATTTCTAATATTAAGACATACTATAAAAATATGATTATATGAAACTTTATATGTCAAAAATATGGATATTTAATCGACTAATGGAGGCTTGAACACACTAACTAGGTACTCCCGAGGGTACTAAGACATTCCTTAACCACTATACTACCAAGACTTGTGAGTTGGGCAGCCTATAGGACACCAATACATGTCTCATGGCTGACAATAGGCAAGATTGGAAGCACATCTCCCTTAAGTACAAGCTTGAGCCAATTGTTATTGTTAAAAAAGAAAATGAAAATGGGATCAGATTGTTTTTTTACACACATTTTCATAGCTGTATAAGTACAAAATGAATCCAATGAAATGAAAAATATTGGTCTTTGATAATTATCTGCTATTATTTGACCCATTTTCAACTTTGAAAGCCATTTTCATGATGGAATATTTTGATTAATGTCAACAACATCAAATATTTTTTCTATCTTTTAAATGTCTTCAATTCCCCCAAGGATCTTAGAATAGCACCTCATTTTTTCCCTCAATGTTTCAAACGATTCCTTTTGTAAATTAAAACATCCATTCTTGTCATACCCAAGTGATGTAGAAATGATTCCAAATCCAAAATTTTCATCACCAAATGGATCCCAAAACTCACTCAAGAAATTATGTAAGTTCCTGGGTATTTTATTGTGGTAATTCACTTCCTACAAACAAAAATTAGCTAGCCACGTTTCTAATCTCATTCAAGGAATCAACACTCACAAAAGATGAGCCTCTGTTTGACTCCCCAATTTCTTCTTCCTCATCCTTCAAAAATGAATCTGATTTCAACGCCACCAACCCCAATGAACATTCAGTTTCTTTGACTGAACTATGAAATTTGGATTCTGAGCCTAAAGCTAGTAATATCATTATCATTTACCATCAGTTAGCCAATAAATATTAACATTTCTCAAAATAAAAAACTTACTGTCTTTTGTCTTTTCTTCTTTGGTGCCCTTCTATTTCCCTTTTCCAACTTCAGTTTGTTTTGAATGTGTTCAAATCAAGAAGGATCTTTCCGGGTATCTGTCAATTTTGGATAGCCTCTGATTGATTGACACTTTAGATTCTGATCTTGGCTTTGATCAATCATTTGCCATCTTTTTTGTCAAGTGCTTCAACAGCCCACAAGAATATTGTTCAGGATGAGCCAAGATCATTGCATTGAGCTTCTCATGTAACTGAGAATTTCTGAGCACTTCATCAACATTTAAATTAAAAAATTCAAAAGGATAAAATATTAGTCAAGTAGGAATCATCATTTGAAGAGCATTAATCAAAAGTAATTGATCAAAAAGTGATATGAAAAATCCAACAATCCAACTTAAACCAACTAATAGTAATAGAACTGCAAGGTTCATAATTCAACCTCCATTGAGGATCAACATCCTCAGGCACCATCAATCCTCCTGACGCTACTAGTGTTATAATTATGGCCAGAAAAAGCTTAGGAAAATGAGCATTATTTAAAGCAAAAGGAATGCTGGACACCTTGTGTCAATAATTGCTTGATGGGCTCTCACAAATGGGGCAATATGTTGGATGATATTGTTGATGAATTTGATTGAAGGATGAATGGATGATGGAAAACAGCAGGAAGAAGAGCTCCTTAAGTACAAATGATTGGCCTCTTGTGAGCCAATTATACAACAAGCAAAAAGGCAAATTTGCCGCCCCAAAAGAGCTCTACAGGCTCTACAGGCCTTGTTACTTGGTTTGGGCTACATCAGCCCACATGGCATCAGTCCCTGAACCCTTAAAACCAGCCTATTCTGGTTGTTTCTGGTGTTTCCACCTCAATGGGGCTGAACCAGCCCCTGTGCTGGTCAATCCCTGGCGGGTTGTCTGTTACAACCAGCCCTGTTACTTATCTTAGAAGTTGTACAGCCCTGGCCCCTCATATGGTCCAGGTGGGAACCAGGACTCACCTGAGTCCAACCTGATAGGTTTTAGGCAAAAATCTGAGTTTATTGCCAAATAGGACCAACGGAACTGACACACAACATGATTAACAAGAGTTGACATGAACATGAAATGAAGAAACGAATGAGTGATGAAATGAAGGTGAATGTCTTAACCACAACGGCTTTGAGTGATTTGAGTGTGGACGGACACAGTGAGGATGGACAAGGGCAATGAGGAGAAGACATAAAGAAGAGGGAGTAGTCTGAAGAGAACAAGAATGAGCACAAGAGAGTCTAGCGGGCGCAGTTGAGAGGTTGGTCTTAACGCCTCACATTTGATCAGAAGTTTCAAGGATTTCAAGGATTAAGCTGAGATGGGTTGTTTGAGTGGCGTGTTGAGTGAACGAGGTGGTGATTGATGGTTTTGAATTGAGGAAGAGAGAATGGAGCGGGACAGCAGAGGTGGATGGTGATGAAGTTGATTATGTTGATCGTTAAAGAGAAAGATGTTGATTAGGAGTTAGTGGAGGATGATTTGAGAGGAGACAGGAGATGTCCGTTAGGGAGGAATGTTTGGAGAGAGTGGAGGAGATTGTGGCGAGGACGAATGAGGAAGAGCAAAGACGATGGGACAAGGAATGGGGATGAAGAAAAGGGGTTGGAAGAATGAGATGACCGACAAGCTGGAAAGAAGGGGAAAGAAGGTCAAGGTTGAAGGGAGAAGAGATAGGGAGTTTGGAAATGGAGCAGCCACACTGGGGATAATTTGGATTGACGCGCGGTGGAGGAGAGTGAAACCATGAGGTGAGCTGGATAATAATGACACAACCAAAATTTCACCTGGGGGGGGATGTAACCAGCGGACATGCTGCCCCCCGTCTTTTTCTCAAATCCCTGGAGGGGGCGGTCAAATCCCCTTTCCAGGGGCCCTGCGGGTTGATACCCCCAGGGTGTTGCTATGGTAATTGGGCTGGGGGGGTGGTCAGGTCCCCTCCAGCCCGTTGCTCCTCCCCCTTGGTAAAGGGGGGGGGAGAGCGCCCCTTTGACTGTGGGGGGGTGGTCAATTCCCCCCCACTGCTGGTTGCCTTGATGCAACCAGCCTTGCCACCTCTTTTGGTGGGGGGGTGATCAAGTCCCCCCCCCACCATGACCAGTTGCCCCTTGCAACCGGTTGCTGGCTGGTTACAACCACCCAGCCCTCCCCCTCCCCCTTTCAATGGAAAGAAAGGGGAGGGGGAGGAGCCGGGACCACCATCCCCATGGCTGCCACCCAGCGCAGCAGCCGCAACAATGGCCCCGTGCGGGCTGTCGGGCCCCATAGACGGGCCAAAGGCAAAAACAGCAGCCCCAAGCAGGCCCTGACACGGGCAGCGGCCCTGGCTGCGGCCCCAAGCAGGCCGTGACCCAGCCGGCAGCCCCAACCGGGCTGCAACACGGGTGGCAGCCCCAATGGGCGGCCCCAAGCCCAAAAACTTAGTGAAACATACTTTGGCGGGCTAGCCTGTTGGGCCAAGTATGCCAAAAATAAAACTTGGGCCCAATTATGCCCATAAAAGCCCATCTGGCTGTATTTGCCCATATCCCCCACCATTCCCGTTAGGGCCCCTGTACCAATGAGCCTGTTTCATGCTTTTTGAGGCCAGTTTCCCCAAATCAGTGACATCCACACAGGCCCATATGGTCTGTGTGACTGTCCAATGGGCCGGAGAGGCCCATATGTGTATCTCATTTGGATTACACTTATACGTAGCACACACATAAGTGCATACTTATTTTAACACACCCCCTTAATCCAAAAGGGGTGACATCCGCATATTAGTCAAAAAGCCTTGATGCTTGTTCCTATCTAAAGCCTTAGTCACGATATCCGCAATCATTGCTCCAGTGGGCATGTACCTTGACACAATCTCCTTTCAGTTAACTGAATTGCAAATATAGTTATAGTGAACATCAATATGTTTTGTTCTTGAATGGAACAATTGGTTTTGTGCCAACGCAATGGCACTCTGGTTATCAGAATGCAAAAATGCAAACGCTTTTGGTTTATGTGTATCCTCTAAGACTTTTCTCAACTGTTTTGATTCCTGTGAAGCTGCTTAGTAAGCTCTATACTCAGCCTCTGTTGATGAAAGAATTATTGCTGACACCTTCTTGGACATCCATGACACCAGATTCTTACCTAAGAAGAATAAAAAGCCACTTGTTGATTCCCTTTTTGTTACCATGTGCCCAACTTGCATTGGAATAACCAACCAAATAAAAGTTTGCTGACTTTGTAAACAAAAGTCCCAGACTGTGTGTTCCTTTAAGATACCTCATAACTCTCTTAAATGCTGACCAACGCCTCATGCTTGGCTTCTCCAAGTGTTGCAACAAGACACCAATTGAAAAAGCAATATTGGGCCTTGTACACTCCCTCAAATAATTAAGTGATCCAAAGCTGACCTGTAGTTGTTACCAGATTGAACATACTCCAGATACTCCTCATCTATAGACTTCTCTGAAAGAATGTTTGATTGCATGGGAGAACCATGTTGAGGTTAAACCTTCTAACATGATGTATCACCACAGTACGGAGGCTGTGCAGTTGAACCTAGACCAGTAATACCAAACAACCCTGGCAGCCACAAGCGTCTGTAGCCTAGTTGGTAAAGGCAGCACTCTAGTATGTGTCTCAGTCTATCTGAGGTCGTGGTTTTGACTCCCACCAGACACATCTTCATTTTCACAGTCTCAACAGGTTATGAGCCCAGAGCCTACCTGAGCGTATACTCGCTCAATTATGAGACTTGAATAAGATGTGAATGCTTCCTGTAAGACCATCATCCCCTGTAAGCCTATCACGGGTTCAATCCCCACACTGATCACACTTTCACCTGGGTATTTCCATACCTATTTCTACATCACGTAGCAAGGGGGGGTGTTGAGGTTAAACCTGCTAACATGATGTATCACCACAGTACAGAGGCTGTGCAGTTGAACCTAGAACATTAATACCAAACAACCCTGGCAGCCACAAGCGTCTGTAGCCTAGTTGGTAAAGGCAGCAATCTAGTATGTGTCTTGGTCTATCTGAGGTCGTGGGTTCGACTCCCACCAGACACATCTTCATTTTCACAGTCTCAAAAAACCAAACTCCTTTGCATCCACTAAGCCATGTTGCTTAAGAAGAGCTGCTACATAATGGCTCTGGTCTAACTTAATACCATTCTTGCTCTTACTGACTTTATTTCCTAGCACCTGTTGCACCAGACCAAGATCATTTATCTTGAATTCCTTTTTGATTTTCTCCATGACTCTCTCTTTACCATTTCCAATAAAGATAATGTCATCAACCCATACAAACAAAATTGCATCCTTTCTTACAAAAATACAAGGGTTGGCCTCAGACGTCTTGAAACCAATCTGTATCAGTTTCTAACTCATGGTATTATACCACGATCTAGCTGCTTGCTTCAATCCATAAAGGGGTCTACACAGCTTGAGGAAATGTTACCCTTTATCTGCTGAAAGAAAACTTCTAACCCAGATTTTCATCATGTTTTCTGGTTTATTCTCTACTAAAAATTGACAAAAACCATCAGGGATTGACATATAGACAGTCTCTTCCTCTCCAAGTTTTGCATTCAAGTATTCTGTTACAAAATAAGCTTGTCTGATTTCTTCTCCCAACTCCACTGCCAGAGCAATGATGTACCTGAATGTGGACAACCTCCCAGTTGGTGAGAAAGTTTCCAGGTAATCAATAACCTCCCTCTGCTTGAAGCCCTGTGCAACGCATCTAGCTTTGAATCTTTTCAAAACTCCATTTGTGTCAAACTTCTTGTTTAAAACCAACCTAGGCCCCAAAATGGTCTTTCCTCTTGGAACAGAATCCCCCTTAACCACTTCAAAGACACTATAATTTTCTAGAGAATCAAATTCCTCAAAAATAGCATTCTTCCAGTTGGCTCTCTTGTCAGAATTCATAGCTTGGCAAAAGCTATTTGGGTTAACACTGTTACCCTTTTCTGAACTCAACTCCAGGACTTCATTGAGCATACAATGTTCCTGAAATGATTATTTTTCATATCCTGCAGCAGCATAATGGGACTTTCATTCCCCGTATCAATCAACTGGTACTCTAACCCTACCACTCCTTCTTACTGGAGGTTGAGGCTCATCAGGTTTGGAATCAACAAACTCCCCTGAAGCGTGCACTGAACCCTCTGTTGGCACATCTGTCATCTCTTCATCTTCTGGAACCGCAGGTTCCTCAGCCTTTGCTGGTGAAATAGGTGCTAATTCTATTTCTTGCTGTGACTTATTAACAACAACATCTTCAATCCTTTTGAGTGGAAAGGTACTTTCATCAAATTTTACATCCCTACTACGGATAACCTTTCTTGTCCCTGGAAAATGGATCCTATATGATTTAATTATTGAATCATAGCCTAAAAGTGGCTCTGTTCTGGATCTAGGGTCTAATTTTGCAACCATCTCATTATGGTGGACACTATAATACACCAAGCAACCAATTGTTCTTAGGTGTGATGTTTTGGGGTACAACTTCCAAAACTGATAATTAGGACTCTTCCAATTAACACTTACAAGGTTGTGCAACAGACAGACTGTACAAATCAACTAAGCCCATAAGAACTTTGGTAAAAGAGATTGAGACATAATAGTTCTGACCTTGTCCAGTAAAGTCATATTCATTCTCTCAACGATTCCATTATTTTGTGGAGTACTTGCAGTAATGACTATATGAATAATGACATAATCTTTCAATAAACTCTAACACTCTTTAATCACAAATTCACCACCTCCATTTGTGATAACCCTCTTGATCTCCTTCATTAGAACATTCTGTTTCCAGACTTTGAAGATTACAGAAACCTCCTCTGTGGTCTGATGCTTAGATTGAATTGGTTTAACCAAAAAATAATTAGTTGCAGTATCAACTAAATTGATAAAGTATCTTGCCCCACCAAGGGACTCCAGTGTGAATGGCCCTGCCAAATCAATGGAAAATTCCTCTCTAGGAACATCAGTGCAATCTCTAATCTTTGAAAACAAATTTCTAGTCTTAGCCCTCAGGCACAACTCTCACAGTTTCTGTCCTTTACCTTATGGCCACTTCTATTGTGAGCAACATTGCTCAAAGCTGAGATTTTGAACAAGGTTGCACACAAAGGCTTTTTCCAAACCTGTCCACTAAGAACAGTTCTCCCATTCATATAAATAACAAACTTATCTTCTTTAAGATAAAAAATCTGGAAACCTTTTATCCACACCACTCCAAGGGACAAAAGGTTATAAGGCAACTCTGGTACATAGAACACTTTCTCAAAGTAAATTTTGAGACCAAAGTGATTTGCAAGAATAAATTTTCCAATTCCTTTAATCTGAATTGTTCCAACTTTCTGACCAATAATTACAACTCCATCATAATCACTAAGATTTGAAAATAAATTTGGTTCAAAGAACATGTGATCTTTACAACAAGAATCAATCAAAACAAGAACATCCTCCTTCAATCCTACTAATAGGAAAGAAGCTTTATCACTCACTGATAATTTCTCATCTTTGAGGTATAGATTACTCACTTTGTAATCAATCAAGTCCATTTCTTGATCCTCATCAATTTTGGCCTTCTTCCTGGGGCCCTCTTCCCCAACAACCATTTCCATTAGACCATCAAACGCCACCATTGCAACATTTTCAGTAGTGAGCTTGACCTCCTTGTCATTCTCTTTGGACTACTTCCTCTTCTTGGCCTCCTTGCAATCCTTAGCATAATGCCCCTTATTCTGAAAATTATAGCACAAGAACTTGGAAAAATCCTTTTCTTCCTTCTTGCAAGATTTTAAAGTCTTTCCAACAAGGGCTGTTCCACAGCCCCCTTAATCTTGAACTGAAGATCATCCTTTTTGATCCTTTTCAGCACATCCTCCTCCCCAGGAAGAGGATCCAATTGAGAAATAATTCTGACTAAAGAATCAAACTCTTTGGTAGCTTCTGAAGGATTAAGAGTACAAAACACTCAGGATCCATGTTAAGTCCTGATGAATTAAACTTGGCTATGCTAGACCTAGCCTCTGAAACAAACTGTTTACAATTTGAATATTGTAACTTGAACAATTATTGGAAGCTATACCCTTCTGGTGAACAGAATCATCAGCATAATTGGACTTAAGAAATGTCAAAAGGATGCTTCCCCTCCTTCTCTCATCTTCCCTTAGAGTATTGGCAACCCATGTCAAATGATTCTCATCAATATGCCTAAGGATGAGATGGTAAGACTTTTACTCCACTTCTGAAATGATCAAAGTGTCATCTGCATCCATTATCTCCCCACAACAGATGTTGTCCAGCTCACTATCCATAAGGACAGCCCAAGAATTATAATTCAGAATGTTCAGAACTATCTTGGTGGAGCTACCATTGGGGATATAGGACATCTTCTTGGAAAACTTGAGGTCTTTGAGGTTCTCCAGAGTAAGGTACAAGGGTCTCAATGGCTTAGACATAATGATGATGTTGGTACTGATAATGTGTTATAACTAAAGCCAGCAATTAGCTGAGGCCAATGAGCAGTAATTAAAGCAAAAGAAATGCTTGAAACCTTGTGTCAATAATTGCTTTATGGGCTCTCACAAATGGGGCAACACGTTGGATGATATTGTTGATGAATTTGATTGAATGATGAATGGATGATGGAAAAAAGCAGGGAGAAGCGCTCCCAAAGTACAAAAGATTGGCCTCTTGTGAGCCCATGATAAAAAAAGCCAAAAGGCAAATTTTCCGCCCCAAAAAAGCTCCACAGGCTCTACAGGCCTTGTTACTTGGTTTGAGCTACATCAGCCCACATGGTATCAGTCCCTGTACCCTTACAACCAGCTTATTCTGGTTGTTTCTGGTGTTTCCACCTCAATGGGGCTGAACCAGCCCCTGTGCTGTTCAATCCCTGGCTGGTTGTCCATTAAAACCAGCCCTGTTACTTATCTTAGCACTTGTACAGCCCTGGCCCCTCATATGGGCCAGGTGGGACCCAGCACTCACCTGAGTCCAACCAAAATTTCACCTGGGGGGGGTGTAACCAGCAGACATGCTGCCCCCCCTCTTTCTCTCAAATCCCAGGAGGGAGCAGTCAAATCCCCCTAGCAGAGGCCCTGGGTTTGATACCCCCAGGGCGTCACTACAGTAAGTGGGCTGGGGGGGTGGACAGGTCCCCTCCAGCCCGTTGCTCCTCCCCCTTGGTAAAGGGGGGGGAGAAGAGCGCCCCTTTGATGGTGGGGTGGCTGGTTCATTCTCCCCCACCACTGGTTGCCTCAGTGCAACCAGCCTGGCCACCTCTTTTGGTGGGGGGGTGATCAAGTACCCCCCATCATGACTGGAGCCCTCCCCCTCCCCCTTGCAATGGCAAGTGAGGGGAGGGGGAGGAGTTGGGACCACTTGGTTTGGGCTACATCAGCCCACATGGCATCAGTCCCTGTACCCTTAAAACCAACCTATTCTGGTTTTTTCTGGTGTTTCCAACTCAATGGGGCTGAACCAGCCCCTTTGCTCTTCAATCCCTGGCTGGTTGTCCGTTACAACCAGCCCAGTTACTTATCTTAGCACTTGTACAGCCCTGGCCCCTCATATGGGCCAGGTGGGACCCAGCATTCACCTGAGTCCAACCAAAATCTCAGCTGGGGGGGGTGTAACCAGCAGACATACTGCCCCCCCTCTTTCTCTCAAATCCCAGGAGGGAGCAGTCAAATCCCCCTAGCTGAGGCCCTGGGGTCGATACCCCCAGGGCGTCACTACAGTAAGTGGTCTGGGGGGTGGACAGGTCCCCTCCAGCCCATTGCTCCTCCCCCTTGGTAAAGGGGGGGGGGGGGAGAGCGCCCCTTTGATGGTGGGGGGCTGGTCCATTCCCCCCCAAGGCTGGTCGCCTCAATGCAACCAGCATGGCCACCTCTTTTGGTGGGGGGGTGATCAAGTCCCCCACACCATGACCAGAGCCCTCCCCCTCCCCCTTGCAATGGCGAGTGAGGGGAGGGGGAGGAGCCGGGACCACCAGCCCTGCGGCTGCCACCCAGCGGGGCAGCCGCAAGGACAGCCCCATGCAGGCTGTTGGGCTGCATAGATGGGCCAAAGGCAAAAAAAGCAGCCCCAAGCGGGCCCTGACACAGGCAGGGGCCCCAAGCGGGCCCTGACACAGGCAGGGGCCCCAAGCAGGCCCTGACACAGGCAGGGGCCCCAAGCAGGCCCTGACACAGGCAGCGGCCCCAAGCGGGCCCTGACACAGGCAGGGGCCTCAAGCGGGCCCTGACACAGGCAGGGGCCCCGAGCAGGCCCTGACACAGGCAGGGGCCTAAAGCGGTCCCTGAAACAGGCAGTAGCCCCAAGCAGGCCCTGACACAGGTAGGGGCCCCAAGCGGGCTGCAACCCGGGCGGCAGCCCCAACCGGGCTGAGACATGGGCAGCGGCCCAAATGGGCCGCCCCAAGCCCAAAAACTAAGTGAAACATACTTTTGGCGGGCCAGCCCATCTGGCCAAGTATATCAAAAATAAAACTTGGGCCCAATTACGCCCATACAAGCCCATCTGGCTGTATTTGCCCATATCCCCCACCAGGCCTGTTAGGGCCCCTTGTTAGGGCCCGTGTAAAAATGAGCCTGTTTCACACATTTTGAGGCCAGTTTCCTCAAATCAGTGACATCCACACAGGCCCGCATGGTCCGTTTGAGTGTCCAATGGGCCGGAGAGGCCCATATGTGCATCCCATTTGGATTACACTCATATGTAGCACACGCGTAAGTGCATACGTATTTTAACAAGTAGGTCACCAATTTGGTGGGAACAGGGAAAAACCATAATCACTGAGTATGACTTGGTTCCATCTGTAAGAATTATTGGCCCACAAGCTTAGTCAAAGAGCAGTATTTAAAGCAAAAGAAAAGCTGAGACAATAATGTCTTATGATTGATCCTTAATCTGAGGCGGACGCAATGGCACACTTGTGAATGTGAATGAATTGATGAATGAATAGATGGAAAAAATCAGGTAGAAGAGCTCCTGAAATACAAAAGATGGTGCTCATTTTAAGCTCATGTAATCACAAGAAACAGGCCAAAATTCCGCCCCAAATGGGCTCTACAGGCTCTACAAGCCCTGTTACTTGGATTAGGATTATTCAGCCCACTTGGGATTAGTTCTTAACCCTTTGGACCAGCCTTTACTGGTTGAATTTGCTGTTTCCACCCTCACAGGGATGAACAAGCCCCTTGCTGTTCAGACCCTAGCTTGTTGTCTATTACAACCAGCCTTGTTACCTGGTAAAATCTCTCTTCTAGCCATACTGGCCATTTCTATACACTAAAAGGCCTGGTTTCCTCCTACATCCAGGCCCCTCGCCCTCAAAATGGCCAGGGTGGACCCATAATCCCTCTGGGTCCTTACAAGAACTCATGAGGGGCAGGGTGTAACTGGCGGGCATGTGCACCCCCCCCCTCCTTCACTGAAATCCCCTGGGGAGGTGATCAAATCCCCTTCCAGGGGGCCTGGGGGTAGATACCCCAGGGTTTGTCACACTGAAGGTGGGCTGGGTGGTGGTTAGGCCCACCCAGCGCCATTGGTTGCCTCCAACTTGGTAATGGGGGGGGGGAGATGGCCCCATCATCTATGGTCTTGAGGTGGGGGGGTGGGGGTGATCAAGTCCCCTCCCACCTCACTGGTTCCCTTTTTTGCAACTGGCTGGCTGTTCTGGTTTGGGAGGGACTAGCCATCTTCCCTCCCCGTTGCTTGGTTGCAAGTGGCCGCAACCCACCCCGGCAGCCCCAAGCAGCCGGGTGGCACAACTGTGGCCGCGGCCCCGCACACAATCACCATGAGAAAAATGGCTGCACCTGCCAGCAGGTGTAGCACCTGGAACTTTCTTTTTTTTGGTTTTTAATCTGTGAAAATTTGGTTTCTAACTTGAGTAGGAACTTGAGAAAAGTTGTTTTACCGGTTTTTGAGTATTCAAATGAATTCTAGTGCATGCATGTAATATAGAATATTTGGAATTATGGGGAATTCAATTTTATTTAGGATAATCAGGGAGTTGTTCCATCAACTATAATATGTGAGATTAAACCACTTTGACACAACACACCTATACATTTGGCAAAATTGCAAATAGAATACTTTTTCCTTTTTCCTTTTTCAATTTTCTAAATGTTTTCTGTTTCTTGTTTTTTTTTTAACTGTGATTTTATTCAATCCTATTTCTGAAGAACATCCAGCTTAGGTGTTAATTATTCTTTTTAGTATTCATAGAAATTATATCAATCAGAATTTGACCACTTGGATACACTTCAAAATCTCAAGCTCTGCTCAAAGTTCATAAAAAATTATACTTTTTTTTTGATATATCATATGGTTTCCAAAATAGCTGAAAAATTCTATTTGACAAGAAATTAAATCAGAACTAAAATCTCAATAAAATTGTAATTTTTACAAAAATGATGAATCAAAACAATTAAAAATAAAATTTCAGAATGAATTCAATATTTCTGACATCTTCTTTCTTTATCAAAATTAGAAATATATCATAGAGAATCTAAGACTAATGAGAGTATCTTCAACTTTTTTATTATTATTTTACTGATTTTTTTTGAAAGAAATGGAGAGATCTTGTCAAGGAAATTAGTATTTTGAAGAAATTTTGTGTGATAAGGCTTTAGAAAATAAATAAATATTAATTAATAATTTCATTCAAACCAAAGTTCAGTTTCAAGTGAGCTAGCTAATCTCTCCAGTCTATCCTCTACTGGCTTCATTTCCAAAACCAATTTCTCTGTCCAAGTTAATCTTTCAAGGAATATAGGACAGTAAAAATTAGAAGTAAGGCCTTCACAAGGTTTCATCTCATAATTTGGAACTATTTGATTGTAATTTGATTCATATTCTACGTTTCTTTTAGCATGACTTTCACCCTTCATCTCAGAAATATAGTTTAGAGTGTTGTTATCAAGGTTGTGTAAAAATTTTGAATATGTTTTGCTTCTCCAGTAGACTTGAACAGAATGATATTTTCCTTGAGTGTCTTCCTCAGTATCAGAGCAACATTCCAACCTAGGAAGGAGATTTCTGGCCAAATCATTTCCCAAATGGTGTTTTGGGGTTGCTAAGCGGTTTCTGTATATCTTTTTCATTCAATGTAGGAATCCTCAGCTCAAAGAAGTAGGAAATTAAGAGGAATTTCAGGATCAATCTGTTTTTAACTCTAGATCTGGGATTCTTGTTACGAGTTTGAGGCTTCATGTATTGGTCCTTTTTCCCACATAGCCATTGTTCAAGAATTCCAAAAAGTATTTGTTGAGACTGTGAAAATGAAGATGTGTCTGGTGGGAGTCAAACCCACAACCTCAGATAGACTGATACACATACTAGAGTTCTGCCTTTGCCAACTAGGCTACAGACGCTTGTGTCTGCCAGGGTTGTTTGGTATTACTGGTCTAGGTTCAACTGCACATCCTCCGTACTGTGGTGATACATCATGTTAGCAGGTTTAACCTCAAAAGTATTTCCTTTTTGCAAAATCCAACATCAAGTGCATAATTGGTAAATACGCCATCCTTCTTAGCATGGAACCAATGCTTTATGATCACTTCTGACAAGAATTTTTCCCACTTTGTAAAATTAACGCAGTTCAATTGGAAAGTTGGAGACTTCATGCCAAAGCTTTCCAACTCTTTCTGACATTGCTCTTTGAACTTTACAGGTATGTTTTTCTTTCCACCATAGAGGTTGGTTTCAGTTGTTTGCAGGGTGAAAAAAGATTGTTTTCATAAATGGATCCAATTTGTTTCAAATTCAACTCTTGTACTTGATCTTCAGAGGGTGGTGGTGGAACCATGTTGCCACAAGGTTTCATATTCAAAACAGTTTTGATGTAGTGCCGTAGGCATAGACTGATGGGGTCATTAAATTTGGGCAAATGTTCAGCTACTTCTTTATTTAGTGTTCTGGTTTTGATGGATTTTGAACTATGAGAAGCCCTCAAATCCATTTTGTGGTGGAAAAGATGTTAAATAACATTTTTGTTCAAGTTGGGGAGTTGTTGAGGGATTGATCTGTTAGCAAAAAGATAAAATACAGATGATTGGATCTGAGCATATCCAACAGTAAATCTGGTTACTTGTGGTATTTCATGAAGAGTTCATATTCATAATGACTGATGAGAAATCATTATCAATATTATTCAAAATGAAAAATTCATTATATGAGACAGTGGATCCATCTTTTATTGAAACAAAAAACAAATTTGTCAGGAAGAAAATATTTTGAATGATCCTTAAAGCTAGAAAATGGCCACATGTGACATTTGCATCTCCCTTGAAAGTGCATCTTTTTTTAGAATATTATATTTTGAATTTATTATTAATTGTATAAATCACACATTTTTAAATGCCCTCATAGGGTAAAATAATTCATCACCAAAACATATTTAAATTCTTAACCTGAGTTTGAGTGATGAAATGATGAAATGGCTTTTCTATGAACCTGAAATGAACATTGTTCCAAAATTCAAGGTTCCCATTTTACATACATAAATACCCTTTGAAATATTCAATTTAAACTGGGTATTTCAAAAAATGACTTGGATGAGCAGAGAAATTGGTATAAAAAACATCTTGAAGTGTTCTACAAGTATATTGACATTGATATTGTGCATAGAACTGAAGTTTGAGGATTGGTATGGAGAAAATGTTGGACCATTTATTCATCTTCCCAGCTAGAAATGAATTTTGCATTGCTTTGGAAAACCCAGGAAACAAAGAATATATGTCTGAATGCATTACATATGGTCATCATATCCAAATCACCTGGTCATCTGGTAATTAATTTAGCACATATTCTGCTGTGGATAAACAAAATAGCACTAAGGGTAAAAGTAGCTAAAGGAATTGAACAATTATTGCAGTTTTTCTAATGAAGATTTATGTGAAACATGCTATGCTGAATTTCCTCCTCATTGTTTGCAGGTCCATGTAAATATTCTTAAAAAAATTCATGGTTTGCCTTCAATTTAGGCCAATATACCATTTTTCATGAATAATTAAGAAATCAAAGCAACATGAAATGAAAATGGTTGTGGATTTTACCCTTTATTTGCCCTGAATTCTTCCTTAAGGACTGTTCATTTCACTATAGTTGGAATCTATCATCAATTGGATTATTTGAGTGGGATCTAGTGAATGATACAAAGCAAGAATTTGCCAATTAATATTGATAAACCTTGTGATTTTCCTTAATGTTCCAGCTCTGGGGGTGGGGAGAGATTGGTGAGAGAATTAATCAAAATAGGAAATTTTTATATTTCATTCACAACACTTCAGATTTAATTAATATTTCAAACTTTCCAATTGGGTATTAGTCAGATGAATTTTAACTGAATTCAATGTTGGTTTGTTTCTCTGGATAACCTGGTTAATTTGGGGATAGATTGCACTAATATTTTCTGGCTCAGTTCAAGAATTTGTAGATTGGTGACGGAAAATAGAAATATGGTATATTTTTGGGTGTGAGATCTCTGTTGGAAAAACATGAACAATCCTTTTTAATAATATGATTCAATTTCCCATGAGCAAAGCTCAAAATATTTACACAATCACCTGTGATATACATATATTTAAATATAACTTAATTTTTCAATGAAAAATGGTACACCAACCAACATCAGGACAGTGAGGATATCTTTCTGTTTTTTATTTCCACTGATGGAAGGTAAATGAGGCTTCTTCTTCCAATTACATGTAGAAGGATTTTTTGATAACAATTTGGATCAATCATGAGGCATATTGAAACTCTTATCTTGAATAATTGAAAAATGATGGGAAATATTGGAGTCCACATAGCAGCCAAAATGGTTAGATGCATAATCATGAATATGACTAATATCTATGCATCATAAATATTTTGTTATCAATGGAATTTTGAATTCAATCCATAACCAAAGGGGCAGCTGGTAGTTGAATGGACACATGTCAGATATTTAATACTGTGGTTTTGAAGAATATAGTAACGTATCCAGTCCAAGTGATGCACGCCTCTCCATCCATAAATTGTAGACATTTGGGATTATTTCCACTGGAATATTCAATTCTTCAGCTTCTGGTTGAATATTTGCTACAACATGTGAACCATGAATTGTGAAGTGTGCTTGTTATGCAACCATCTCTCTTTTTTGGTCCAGTTGTTTGGAAATGGCTCCAAATTATTTTTGAGCTTGCGTTCAATGTCTTCATGTGTATCTTTCAGCCAAAGTTCTTATTCTTGAGTCAATTTGGTCATTTTTTAAGAAATGTAATTGGAGCCGTACAAATTATGGTTATTTTTTTTCTGTGATTGATGAGTTTACCTTCTAGACTCAGAGAGATCCCATTTTGTGTTTCTATTTATAGGTGAATGAAGGTTTATTTCTTATTGAATAATAACAAATTGAATATGCAAGATATAGGAATACTCTGAATAAAGAAAAGGGAAAGAAATATTTTGATTAAAAGCAAATACTTAATAGCAAATAATTTAGAATGACTAAACATTCTATGTCAAAGACTGTTTCAAATCAACAAATCAATGTTGAAAAAGGTTGATGGAAATGTGATAATTAAGATTTGGATGTCTTTTTTTTTATAAAATATATAAATGTGATAAAAAGAGGCCCATTTTTGTTGAGGGATGTTACGGGTCTTAACAAATGAATCAAATTTGATGAATCACATGTTATTCTGACATACCAAAATTGATTGCAAAAATCAGATAAAGGATGGCTTATAATGTGGAAGACTAATTTAAATTAGTTTTTCTTTCGTGCTTTGGATGATTGTACTTCATATTCTGTATCCTCAATACTTTAATGGATGTTAATTTCATCCTTGGTTCTCTATGCTTCAACAAAGAAAAAAAAAACCAATGGATAATTTTTGAGACTCCCAGACATTGTTTCTGGGGTAAGAGGCTGCTTGATTGAAAGTGATCTTTTCTTACCTGAGAATAACTATTTTTTTTAAAAAAAAAAAACCAAACCAAGAAAGTTTTTAGAGTTTTTGATGCAAGTAGTTGGGGACAAATATTCCAGTTTTTGAATTGATTCAGTTTGAAAATCACAGGAGTATTGGCTTTGAAAAAGCAGTAATTTCTAAAAATGAAAAAAAAAATATTATACAAACCGACTTCCTTAGTTTTCAAAAAACTCTCACACTTTGATAATTTGAAAGTTTTTTGGAGACAATTGATAATTGTTTCAGAATTGGAAGTATAAGGAAATTTACATCATTTTCAATAAAACCTCTTTTAATTCACTTGTCAAAATTGTTGAATGTGTCATGGGTTTAAGTGGGCAATGGAGTACTCTTGACGTGGAAATTGACTATGTTACCAGACAATGGAAGTTTTATATTAATTTTTCCTGTATGTATCTCAGCACAAATCCTTTTGACAAAAAAGAATGTTTAAAAGACCACCCAAAAAATCATTTCATGAACCAAAAAAATGTGGAAAATCTAGCCATAATTTGCAATAACATCACACTATAAGCTCATGCAGCAGAAGTGTTAGAAGAAACAGCGTCAGAGGTTATTTCAGTCAAAATTATTTAATGTAGCCTTTTCTAAAGCCCAGGCAGTTTCAAAATTTCTGCCAAGCTCATAGTCAGTAACCAGAACAATATCCTCCAGAAGAACTTCAGCTAGATTGGAATAAGTAAATCTTTCAGTGAAAATATTTATCACACATCTCCAATCAATTTTCTTATCTTTACTAAAACCCATATCATGCAAGGCCATGAGAATATATGCCCTTGTGTTAACCAGTTGACCACAGAGGGGATCAGCAGGCAAGCCACCCTTCAACATTGATTCAAGTACAAGGGTTCCAAACTCAAGCAGCATGCCAGCCTTCCATCTGGGCTTGACTCTTTGATTTCCAGGACATATCCATATTGCAGCAGGACCAAAAACCAACATGTGTGCAACACATGCTAGAGAATTGACCCCCCATTGATTCTTCTTTTCAGCTGAGTCCCTAGATATAAAAGGCTGTCAATTATCTTCCCTTTCATCAAGTTGTAAGTTTATGAGCCCAGTCACTAGCAAGACCACATATTCAAACACTTTATTCAAACCGCCTCTTCCACTTGTGACCTCAGCATCGTGGTTAGAACCCAACCTCTTGTTTTGAAGGAATGTTGGATCATCAATGACAGCTGCCTGCAGGTTGGCAAAGTAGCTTTGTGCTTTGAGTAGAGCTTCATTGGAAGTCCCATCAATCCCTTCCATAGTTGAGAGCACATTTCTTGAAATTTTGTGTGAGACCACACCTATGATGTCATTCAATGTATTCTTCAATTTCACATAGGCTCCACGTATTGACTCTCTTGTGTACATCAGGATCTCTGAAAGGGGATGCATGTGGTTTTCAGCTGCCTTCTTGGAGCAAGAGAGAGAGGAGGTATTGATGAATGTATTTCCAACAAAGACATCGTCATCCTTGCCAAGAAAAATCTTTAATAGGATTGGATTGAAATTCTTGAGGACTTATAACCAACAGACTGAAAGACAAAGAGAATCAAAAAAAGACATATCAGAAAGAGAATTTGAGAAAAGAGAGATGGACAAGGAACTAGAGGTGTAGAGTCCTACAGCGTTGATCAATGGGCGTTGTTCAATGAGACAGCTTGAGTTGAGGTAGATCTAGGGACAGATGGACAAAGAGAGAACAGGAAGAAATAGGATTCAAGTGAAGATGAAGACGAGCTAATCAAGGTATGAGGTAAGATGAGTTTGATGAGGTCTTGTTGAAGAGATTGTCATCTTACAAGTCATAGATTGTCGTATTTGAGTCAAGCGGTTATTCAATGGAGGAATGTTGATTGTTGATTTTAGATGAGATTGAGAAAGAAAATAGAAGACAATAGAGAAGGAAGAGAATGAGAAAGGAAGAAGGAAAAGAGAAGAGATGGATAAGAGAAGAAGACAAAAGTGATGATTTGGGAGAAGGAGAAGAAAATGAGAGGTCAATGGTCCTCTCCACCCTTGTAAGGAGAGGTGAGGCTGGGTATGAAAATCCAGGTCCCCATCCTAGACTTGGTGCCCGCCTGCGCCCAGAGGCGCCGGCAGAATGAGTGAAAAAGCGCTAAAGCGCGCAGAGGATGAGAGCAGGAGAATACTCAAAACCCCTTGTGACTGGTAAGGTGATTTTGACTTAGCTTTGGTTAGAATGAGGGTGAAAAATTGATCTCTGGAGAAGTGGAAGAGCTCCAACGGAGGTGGCCTTAGTCAACGGGTCTGCTATCATTTTGTCAGTGGGAACCAGCTGCAGGTCAAATTTATTAAGGGAATAGTCTTCACGCAGTCCTTTAGTTTTGATATAAATGTGTTGTGACTTCAAATGTAAGCCAAATTTCTTTATTTTATTGTCTAATCCTTTGTTATCTATATATATTACAGGTTTATTAGAGGGGGAGCCGTTGATTTCATCTACCAGGTGAGTAAACCACTTTAATTCGAGGTAACAGTTGAGTAAGGCATTGAGTTCAGATTCAGTTGAAGAATACGTAATGTTCTGCTGTCTTGATGAGTTCCAGAGAACCGGGTTTCCATAGTGTAGTATTATATACCCCGTTTGAGATTTGCGAGAAGTGGGATTGTCACCCCACGTAGCATCACTATAGCCCAAGATGATATCTTTGGTTGAGTCATACTTCAGAGTGAGCTTGAATTCTCTGGTCGTCTTGAGGTATTTCCATACCTTGCAGACTTCCTTCCAGTGGGTGAGTCCGGGTTTTGCATTTAACCTTGCAAGACTGGAGAGGGCAAAGGTGATATCAGGACGAGTATATTGAGGGAGATGGTTTAGCAGTCCAATCGTGGATTGATGACTGATGTTGAGTTGGCAGAACTGAGCATCATCTTCATCTGAGGCTGGTTCGAGATGGAAGGTTTGAGTAAGGTTTGAGTTGATGGTTTTGCAGTCAGTAAGACCTAATTCTTCCAGGCCCATTTTGATATGTTTTGGTTGACTTAGAAATATGCTTTCCCCGTCAAATTGCATCAACATCCCAAGAATTGTGTTTGGTGCGTGACATGAGGAATTGGAGAATCTCTTTAAGAAATTGACCGCAAACAAGTCAGATTTCCCTACCAGCATCAGATCGTCAACGTGGAAGTATAGAACTTCCCCTGACTTAGAGTTGAGATATAGGCAAGGATTGCTGGTGGATTCTTGGAATCCCTGAGATTTGATCCACGTGGTAAGCGTCTTGTACCAATTCTTTGGTGACTGGCGTAAACCGTAGAGTGATTTTTTTAACTTGAGAAAGGGGGATTTTCAATTTGATCCTTCAGGGGTTTTGATTACTACAGTTTTGTTTAGAGGAGCGTGGAGGAAGGCTCCTTTTACATCAAATTGAGTGAAAGTCAGTCAATTCTTCAAGCCATAGACCAGAGCAAGACAAAGGGATCCAAGTTTCTCCGTTGGAGCCCAGGTCTCTTCAAAGTCTACCCCTTGAACTTGATCAAATCCTTGCACACATAGCCATGCCTTTTACTTCGCGGGTTCTCCGTGACAATTCTCTTTAATTTTGAATACCCACGTTGTATTAAGAACATTTTTGGGCACGCCGTAGAATTCTTCCCAGAATTCCTGAGTTTCAATTGAGTTGAGTGCTTCTTCAGAGGGTACCTTCCATCTAGGCCATTCGGAACATTGTTGGGCGGCCTTATACAAGGGAGGTTTGTAATAATGGTGAAAGCCATATCTTTGGGGTCTTTGAAGTTAATGCCTGGGACGGAGATTGATTTGTGCTTGCTGAGATTTCAGTTCAGAGTCAGAATGAAGAGGAGGGGATTGAGAAGGAGGGGATTGAGGTATAGAGTGGAGAGAAACTTCTTGATCAGAGTCTGTGTCGGAGTGTTCCAAGACAGGTTCTCTAATTGAGTATTTTTTTTCATTTGTGGAGAAATTGTTCTTGTAGGCATTTGAGTTCAATTGGGAAAAGATGTCTAAGCCTGGCAATTTGATAAATGGAAATTGATTGAGTTGATTCTTGAGGAACTTAACATGTTTAGTTCCTATGACGGCTCCAAGTGAGTTGAGAATTAGATAAGAGTGAAAGGTTGGGTTGAAACCAATTAGGATTCCTTCAAGACCCTTTTTGTTGAATTTTATTCCTTTTTGCAAGCGATTAGCAAGATAGATCACAGAAGAACCTACGGGTTGTAAGTAATTAGCTGGGAGGGTCTTACCAAACATAAGTTCCCAAGGAGATGATTTGTTACCTTCTCAAGGGATCTGATTCAACATAAAGCAACAACTACGTGTTACAATAGGCCATTAGTTTTTGGCTAGATGGGACAAGGAGAAGGTTGACCAGGCGGATTTGATAATCGTCCTATTGGCTCTTTCAACTCGTCCGTTGTGTTGTGGGTTATATGGCTTGGAAGTGCGGAGTTTAATGAAGTCCTTTTTGGCAAAGTCTTTTAGGGTGGAATTTGTGAATTCCGTTCCTTGGTTGGAGAATATTTCAGATGGATAATAATTCAAGTGTTTGTTCTTGGTTTCTAGGATACTGATAATGATTTCGGGAGTTTGGTTTTTGGAAGTTAAAGGAAAAGCTGCGAGGTAACCGGTGTAGTTGTCAACCAGAGTGAGTAGATATTGGTGGCCAGCCTTTGATTGTGGGGTAATCAGACGGACCAAATCAAGATGGATACATTCTAGCGGTTTGTCGGCGGGAGTGGAGATATTGGAAAAGGAAGATCTAGTGATCTTGCTCTTGACGCAACTGTCACATTGGAAATTCTTGAGTTTGTCATTGGAGAAACAATCTTTGAGGAGGGGCCTGAGTGTGGAGATAGATGCATGACCGTACATTTTATGTAGATCAGATAGAGTATTGGTTGAGTCAGAGGACTGATTAGTGACATTCGCGGAATTATTTTGGTCGGTTGATCAAGGTTTTTCAATGACAAACAGATTGTCCCTTATTAATCCCTTCAGTACAGTTTGATCTCCGCGAGTCACCCTGAACATATTGCGAGTTTGAGAAGGTTTGCAGCCTTTCATGGCAAGGATTCCAGGGCTGATCAGATTAACAACAATGTCTGGCACGTAAGCGCATTCTTCAAGCGTGACCAAATAATTGTTCCACTCTAATCTGACTGTCCCGATTCCTTGTATTTTAAGATTGGCTTCCAGTTTTCCCGTCTTGATTTCTTTGGGTTCCTCTTGTAGTTCTATGGACAAGAAAAACTTTAAATAGTTAAAGATGTGAAAATTAGCTCCAGAGTCCAGGAGTAGGTTTGGATTGTTATCTGAATTGATCCAGAGGGTCAGCAACGCATGGTAGTTGATTATTGGATTCCTCTTGAGCTTGTTTTTCCACTCATTTTGCTGTTTGATCCACCGCTCAGGAGCTACTTCAGGATGGAGATGGAAGCACAAAGATTTGGCTTGAGGTGTGTTGGGATCATGATATCCTTCACAGCATCTCATTTTGACTTTCTTCTTGTCCTTAAGATTCCTTGTCTTGGTCGTGATTAACAAGACGTCAGTGGAGGGTTTATTTGGATTGGATTGGGCCTTTTTCTTGTTGTGGTATTGGGTAAGATGGTTGAACACAACATCCATCGTCAGATTCTTCTCTACATGCATAATTTGTTGTTTGAGGTTTTTGAGTGTTGGGGGAAATTGGAATAGTAATAGGTACGCTAAGATATTGTTTGGTAATTCAATCCCAACATCCGTCATTCTTGTGATAGCTTTTCTCATTTCAGTAATGAAGCTCTCAATAGCGTTTTTGCGGAAGACCGAGTGGAGGAAGTGATTGAATACTCTGGCTTGATTAGCTGACTCTGAGGAGGCAAATATTCTGGTAATTTTGGCCCATAGAAGCTTATAGGATGAGATGTTTGTTGAGTTTACAACATAAGCGTGAGTGGTGCTGTCAAGCTTAGATAATAGTATTTCCCTAATTTCTCTATCTTGTTTTGATGAAAGGGGGCCAGAATTACAAGTGATGACGTCCTTGACATCCTTGAGGTCAAACAACATAAGCATTTTGTCTTGCCAGATGGAGTAGTTCTCTTTGTTCAGAGGGGGTATGGCGTTGACTGATGCCTTGAGAGAAACTTGATGAAAGTAATTGTTTGCTCCTGTTGGTTTGTTCATGGCTTGATTGGTTAGGTTTGTAGGTAGGTCCTTTGGCTTTTAACCGTTATAAAATTGGATTGAAATTCTTGAGGACTCATAACCAACAGACTGAAAGACAAAGAGAATCAAAAAAAGACATATCAGAAAGAGACTTTGAGAAAAGAGAGATGGACAAGGAACTAGAGGTGTAGAGTCCTACAGCGTTGATCAATGGGCATTGTTCAATGAGACAGCTTGAGTTAAGGTAGATCTAGGGACAGATGGACAAAGAGATAACAGGAAGAAATAGGATTTGAGTGAAGATGAAGAAGAGCTAATCAAGGTATGAGGTCAGATGAGTTTGATGAGGTCTTGTTGAAGAGATTGTCATCTTACCAGTCA
This sequence comes from Puccinia polysora, assembly GCA_025617555.3. Taxonomy (NCBI): domain Eukaryota; kingdom Fungi; phylum Basidiomycota; class Pucciniomycetes; order Pucciniales; family Pucciniaceae; genus Puccinia; species Puccinia polysora. Next base: position 2,440,762 of record CM062645.1, read on the forward strand.
TAGATTGTTATATTTGAGTCAAGCAGTTATTCAATGGAGGAATGTTGATTGTTGATTGTAGATGAGATTGAGAAATAAAATAGAAGACAATAGAGAAGGAAGCAAATGAGAAGGAAGAAGGAAAAGAGAAGAGATGGAGAAGAGAAGAAGAGGAAAGTGAAGATTTGGGAGAAGGAGAAGAAAATGAGAGGTAGATGGTCCTCTCCACCCCCGTAAGGAGAGGTGAGGCTGGGTGTGGAAATCAAGGTCCCTGTCCTAGACTTGTTGCGCGCCTGCGCCCTGAGGCGCGGGCAGAATGAGTGAAAAAGTGCTAAAGCGCGCAGAGGTTGAGAGCGGGAGAATACTCTAAAATCTTTTCTTAGAAGATTAAACATAAGAATCAGTTTATTTGCAGGGGGTTGAAGTATTTTGTAATCAGAATTGACCATCTTTGCACCTGTTCAAACAAAGGTCCAATGATTTTAGGATTTTTGATATTTCAGGGGTGCTTGCCAAGATCCTCCAGCCAAGAAGGTTACAAGTGTTGGATATTAGAAACTGTGTGCTGTTTATCATTTTAGAATAGCTTAAAGGGGTTGCATTGTCCTTTATTTCTTCCCATTACAAAAACCTTAAGAATTTTTCCTTGGTTAAGCCAACAAAGAGTTGTGGGGAATGGAATAAAGTCAATTCCCATGCTTTTCATTTCATAACATCTTGATTCAACTAAGCAGGTGGATCTATTGGCAGATTAATTTGGGCCAGGGTTTTAATTTGGGTACTAGCTTCACCTTCAGCCTGGCATGGTGGATTTCCTGATGGGTCCTCAATTCTTGGAGCGGAATTCCTTTGAGTTTCATCATCAGTGATGATTCCAGCATTAGAAGCATTCCTTCTTTGGGGTATTATGGCTGATTCATTCTGATTCAGAAATGAAATTCAAATTTTGAGTCATTTTTCTGTAAAGGATCAAGAAAATTGTGGAGGAGAGGCAACTGACCTTCTCAGGGGATGTCGAAACTAGGGTGGGAGCTGGAGTGGGACTCCTGGGTGATGGTTCAAGAACAATTACTTTGGGTTCCTCTGGTGGAACATTGTCTGAATCTGAAAATTTATAGTCAGAATCAGAGGAGTCAGATGATGCTTGTGAGCTTGAGGGGGGCCGGTGTGCAGATCTTCTAGGTGCTTGCAAAGCAGCTTGGGCTTTCAGGCAAGCAGATTCCAGATTTTCAGAACCCATGGCTGGGCCTTGAGGTGCAACAACTGGGAGGTGAAATAGGGTATCTGATGCCTCAACAGTAGCATGAGCAACAGCAACATGCTCTGGGGCTTCAATTGGATTTTCCACTAGAGAAGTTTCAGGTGGTATTTCAGATTCAACTACATATATTGGGACTGTATCAGTTATGCATATTTCAAATCATTCCAACAAAAGTTTTTGTAAATCAAATGGTTTATTCAACTCACTGGGTTTCTCCACCTGGTCATTTGCAGGCACTGGTGTAAGCTGGGTAACAGATTGGTCTGCATTAGGAGTTGTTTTAGTGGGATTGACAGGTTTGTTGATTGTCAATGGGATATTGGAAGGATCCTCAGCTGTTGGCTCTTTGTCTGAGTAAGTTGAAGGTTTGGGTAGGCCAACAGCTTTGGCTGTTTGCAACATCAAATGCTCCACCTTTGCATCATACTTGTGCTTATGGAACTCAAGCATTGACTGCAAAACTTTCTTATGTTATTGTTCAACACGGGAATCACCAAGTAGAGCATTAAGTTGATTAAGAGTGCTTTGTTCTAAAAAATTTAACAAGGGATTCCTCATCATTATCAGAACACACACAACTCAGAAAATAAATATTCTTAGCAGGAAAATTGGCCATGGTGTATTCAAGAAGGTCGGTCAGGTTGAGAAGGGCAAGATGATTCTTCTGTAATCTGATGGGGTATTATTTGGTTGAGATCAGAATGGGAAAGCACTCCTTGGCTATGGATTACCTGCCTAAATATTGGAAAAAACAGAAATCATCTAACAGGTGTGTGAAATATAATGGACAGATGTATGTAAAGTGTGTTGTATTTACATGCTTATTTGTGGAAATAAGCTGGGGAATCAATATTGTTTCTGAGTAAGTGCATAATGTAAACATGTGTGTCCTGTACCAGGACCATGGTTGCGTTACAATAAGTTGTCCATGGTGCCAGGACAAGGGGACTTGGGTTACACATGACCAGTAACATTGATGTGACAAACCTGGGGGCCATGGACAACTTATGCTAAGTTGTATACCGGTCCACCAAGGCTGTGGGTGCCTTTGTGAGGATTTTGAAGTTGAGTGTCTCTTCATTGTATTGTGGACGACTTAGCATAAGTTGTCCATGCGCTCACCAGTTTCTTGCATTGTCTTTACAGGTCATGTGTATCCTGAGTCCTGGCTTCCTGGAACCATGGACAACTTATCATAATGCGACCATGGTCCCAAAACCTGATACAACTCTTATCAAATTAATTTGATGTCTTTACTGCTGTGGGATGGTGGACAACTTAGCATAAGTCGTCCATCACTACAATGAGATTGTGTCTGAAAATGCACTTATCACAAAAATTGTACAATTCATGTGGATTTTCACCTTGGGTTTGGAGGAAAACTGCAGGATATATTTCCAAAACAGCTATTCTTTGAATTGCATGGAAAAAATTAATCAAATACCCATATCTAGCTTTTTTTCCATTTACTTTAGATACAATTTCATTAGGAGAACAAATTTTGAGTTTCAGGGAGCAATGGGCAAGTTTTTTTTTTATTTGGAATGAGCATCCAAAATGGGTATGATGTTCCGTTGATTTGAGACTGGGTGGAGGGAAAGTAGTATGATGTGGAAAAACACAAGTTTTCCATAATATCTCAACAATACCCTCAACCTTTGCATAATCAACCATGAAACCAAGTGTTGGGAAGGAGAGACCATGGCCTGTTTCAATGGAGGGAGGTGGAATGGGGGTGCCTGTGGGTTTTTCAATATATGAGAACAAAACATAAGTATAACCATTCAAATCATCCTCATCAGTATGAACAACATTTGAAAAGTCAACACAAGTCACAATTGTTAAAATACGTACGCACTTACGCGGGTGCTACGTATAAGTGTAATCCAAATGGGATGCACAAATGGGCCTCTAAGGCCCATTGGACACACAAACGGACCATACGGGCCCATGTGGATGTTACAGAGTTGGGGAAACTGGCCTCAAAACGCGTGAAACAGACCCATTGGTACACGGGCCCTAACGGGCCCGATGGGGTATATGGGCAAATACGGCCAGATGGGCTTGTATGGGCATAATTGGGCCCAAGGTTTATTTTGGACATACTTGGCCAGACGGGCTGGCCCGCAAAAGTAGTCTTTTCTCACAATTCGGGCTTGGGGCGGCCCATTAGGGTTGCCGCCCGTGTCGTGGCCCGCTCGGGGCCGCTGCTCGCGTCGCGGCCCGTTCGGGGCCGCCTGTGTTCCTCGGCACGGCCCACGCCGGGCCCGACGGCCCGCGCGGGGCTGTTGCGCGGCCGAGGGATCCCGCGCGGTGCGATGCCGCGCGGGCCCGGCTGGTCGCGACCGGCGACCAGCGCCGCGGAGCCGGGGCTCGCGGCCCCGGCTCGCTCCCCCTCCCCTCGCTCGCTGTCGCGAGGGGGAGGGGGCAGGCTGGCTGGGTTGAACCAGCCAGCGACCGACCGCGACAGCGCGGTCGGCCAGGGCAGGGGGGACCTGACCACCCCCTTGCCCAAGGAGGTGGCGCCGCCGGCCGCAAGGGTAGCGACCGGCAGGTGGGGGGGAATTCATCACCCCCCCACCATCGATTGTACGAGGCGACCAAGCAGGGCAGGGACGCTCTCCCCCCCCCCCTTTACCAAGGGGGAGGAGCGATGGGCCTGGGGGGACCTGATCACCTCCCAGGCCAACGTACTTGACGACGCCCTGGAGGTATCGACCCCCAGGGCCCCTGGTGAGGGGATTTGACCGCCCCCACCAGGGATTTGAGAGAAAAAGGGGGGGGGACAACATGTCTGCTGGTCACCCCCCCCCCATGTGAGTCTGAGACCGGACCCAGGTGTGCCCTGGGTCCCACCTGGCCCATTTGAGGGGCCAGGGGCTGGCTGCATGAGGCAACCAGCCCGTAAACAAGGCAATAAAGATCATCATGGCTGGTTGTAAAGGACAACCAGCCAAGGGGATTGAACAGTTAAGGGGCTGGTTCAGCCCCATTGAGGTGGAAACACCAGAAATAACCAGAATAGGCTGGTTGTAAGGGTACAGGGACTGATGCCATGTGGTCTGATTTAGTCCAAACCAAGTAACAAGGCCAGTAGAGCCTGTAGAGCCCTTTTGGGGCGGAAAATTTGCCTTTTGGCTTGTTGTATCATGGGCTCACAAGAGGCCAATCTTTTGTACTTAAGGAGCCCTTCTCCCTGCTGTTTTCCATTCATTCATTCATCATCCAATCAAATTCATCCAACATATTGCCCCATTGTGAGAGCCCCATTAGCCATTATTGACACACAGTGTCCAGCATTTCTTTTGCTTTAAATACTGCTCATTTGCCTAAGCTAATTGCTGGCCATAATTATAACAACAATGACATTGGATGCATGAAGGAAAGATTGTCTTTGATCAACCCACTCTGGAGATGTCCAGTTTGGTATTTTGAACTCTTCAGATACTTTCTTGTGCTTCATATGGGCAGTGTTGAAGAGACCTTTAATACAATTGAAGACCAATTTGTTGTGAACTGGAAGCTTAGCCCACAAGGCATCATCATTTGCAATTTATTTTTCAGTAAAGTCTCTTCTTCAAGCATATATTCCTGATTTAGAAATCATTTGTTGATTAATTCAATTGTTATTTGATGATGAAAAATTTATAATTAAAATCAGAATACCTGCAGAATATCCTCAATCAGTTCCCTGGCGAAAGCCAAGCCCATACATGGAGCCAGATTTGGTATTTTGACTGTTTTTGTTAAGGTTGATTTGGTTGAGGGCAATGGTGTAGAGATCAGATATCATTTCTGAGAATTGAGTGGCCAGTTAGGTATAAGGAAGCTGGTTGAGGGTATGACAATTCAATACTAGTTATGGGTCATAGTTACAATTACAAACAACATGAAGGGTGGTTGGTGGCCCTGTAAGAGGTACTATAACTTGGCAAGGTTGAAGATTTGGCCTAAGATCAACAAAGTAGGGTGGTTCAGAGGTTTTTTCCTGATTGCAGTGATCACATCAAGCTTTCCAATGTTTTTTATGTGCTCTGGATTTGGCTGGTTCTGATTGAATGAAGTGGAGTGCTGGCTTGGTTTTATAAGTCAATTATGGTGTTGAACACTGATCCTGCTTCTGAGACACTAGCTCATCTTTCCTAGGAACCATGTTTCAGAAGCATTCACAGATGTCCAAGTTCCAAAAATCAACAAATAAAACATGAAATAATCATTAGTAAGATGAAATGATCTAGATGGTTTTGAAAATACATACGTATGGCTACTTTGAGCACTTTGGAGGGGTTTACACTCATTAATGAGGCTTTGTGGCAACAGTGGAGGATCTGAGGTTGATTTTGGATTCATTTCAAGGGGATTCAGAGTGTACTGGTAGAGGAAAAACAAGATAAAATGGATTGAATTTGGTTATGATGAGCAGTGATAAAAAAGAAGCATAATCAGCAGCAATAAGGTTTGGGGATGATGAGAAAGAGGATGTGGATTGAAAAGATATCCATGATGAGCGGGGGACCACATTATTGAGGATTCAATCACGAGTAAAGAATGGGCAATGTTGAGCCAATGAAAGAAAAAAGAGAAGATAGGCAAATAGTTTATTAGCGTCAGCTTGATTTCATGCAGTTTGGGAAGAGACAATGGATGAAAGGTGGGAGGTGATTCAAATGGGAATCAAAGGGTTGAAAGGTGATGATGGTCAAGGGGGAAGCGGTGGGAGGAGTGCTTACCAGATAAAGAGAAAAAGATTCCAGCAAAGAGAAACAAAGAACAACACAAAATGGGCTCGCAATGAAGGGGTTCAAAAAGTTCAAGGTTATTGGCAAACAAAATTGGAGGAGGGATCCTTGTGGTGGGATGAGGCCTAGGAATGATGCAGGAAAGATAGAAGAATCAGTGCAATCAGTCCATTGGCGCGAAGAAAGCGGAGAGGAAGGAAAGTGATGAGAACTAACCGCGGGATTGGGCTGGCCCTTGTTGCAAGGTTTCCTGAAGGTGGAGACGGTTTGATTGCTGAATCAAGGAGCGTTGCCACAGCAAACAGCAATTTTGGTATGTTCCGAGGTGTGCAAGCGATAACCAGGCAAAACTCCGAAGTTTGGGCAAGGATCGAGGTCCATGCGCACCCACATGCGAGCAAGGCAAGTCGGGACACGTCTCCCCCACTCATCTTGCTTGCTTGCGTGGCCTTCAGCATAGAAAGGCCGCGCCGCCCCCCAAAATTTCAAATTGGATGGTTCGGGGGGCGCGAGGGGGTGGCCAGGATGTTTTGGAAGCCGCGCGGCCCGGGATCAAGGGATTTGTTGTGGCCACAAGGAATCCCTGCATCATGATGGTGGGGGCAATTTGTTTGGCAGGTGTTGAGGCAAAGATTTAAATTGGTTGTGCATCAGCACAATCTGGTTAAAAAAAAGAGATGCTAAAAAAATTTAATCAAAAATGGTGATTGCAAAATGAAGAGTGTGTACCATCCAAAAAGGGTGAACCCGGTATTTTTGAATAGTAAAACAATAGATGTTGAGTGTTTTTGAAGAAGTAACCAGAAAATAAAAGAATTGGGGCTTAGATACAAAAGAATATTTCTGAGTCCAAACGTTTTGTTCAGTTTACACCAGAAATAGATGGAAATGAAGTAATTATGCTAAAATTGACCATGTATAAAATAGGGTTATGGATGATATTGTGAAAATTTCACTATTTCAGGAAAAATGACTGCACACTGCCTTTCAAGGGTAAAGAAAAAACTTGAATGAAAGATTTTGATGTAGTAATCTCAAATGTGCCATTGCAACAAATGTTACTTTTGGCTTGCAGTCAGCTTCATTTCAAAAGTTTCATTGACAAAATTATTGTTACTGTGAGATATAAATTTCAGAAAGAGTATAATTCATTGAAAGATTGGTTCATGTTATGGATTTAACTGAAATTAAGGAAATCCATTTGAAAACTTGTATGATTCTGGAAAAGAGACTTCAAAAAGGTCTGGCGGGATTTTATGACTCAAAATCTTGACAACAAAAATATTTTCATGATTCTTGAAATTTGCATGCCATCCACAAAACTCTTATTCTGATATTTGTTCAATTCAGAACACAAATTGAAAGAAATGTGAAAAAACTATGTGCTATTTCTGTTTGAGGAAATTTTTTATTAGCAGATTCAGAACTGATTATGGCACTGTATTATTAATGATTTGAATATTTATCTATAAATAAATTTCCTCGGGAGAGGATTACTTCATGTATTCATGATCCCAAATGGTTGAGAGTATGTTGGCCATGATGATTTTGGATAACAAATTGTTGAAAATCATTTGAGGCTGTGGTGTATACAAAGGGTTTCATCATAAGAACTGGGGAAATCAGTCAATGCTGACTTAGGCTTGTACATTGTCAGCAGCACGGTGCACTTAGGCTAAGTGAACCATGCTGCTGAAGAACAGTTGACCGTGGTTGTGGGACTAGGAAATCTGATAAAAATCATTTCCCATCTTTTGGCATTTATGAACCTATTCCAGAAAGCACAGAATCACATAAAAGACATGGCCACAACAAGAAAGAACTAAGTGGGAAACAATTAGAAAGCAATGAACAAAGTTAATTTGAATTTTTAGCCACAAGAATCATTCCTTGCTCATGCATTCAGGTAAGCCTAGACAAAATCTGGAATATCCAAAAATAATCCCAAATTACTATTATTGCAATATAACCAAAATTTCCACTCTTCACAGAATCACAATTTGTGGTCCTAAATACTAAAAAAGCTAACCTTCCACTCCTAACATCACACCAGAGTATTTGTCCTTGGAATAATGTTTGGGAGGATCACCATCAAAGTTTGTGTTTGATTTTCATCAGAGAAACAATTTTCACAAAATTTATCCACATTTGCTTGAATTGTAACCAGCAGTGTAATCTATTGAAGATTTAGAAAAGGGGTTGACTACATTGTCTATTACAGTAGCCTTTTTTGAATCCAGATTGAGAAAGACAGGCCCCTTACCAAGGATTATTCAGCAACATCTTATCTTTAAACTATCTTGTGTGACTCTATAAAGATCTCAATATTTATACCCAAATTTGGATGCAGTCCAAATTGAAGTATGTTTGAATACCCAATTAATTTTTTTTCTGGCCGACAAACTCACAAGAAATGCAATTAATTTTTCAAAATATTAATTGGGACCAAAATCACATCATTTTTTGACCATTCAACCAAACACAATAGAGCTGAGTTTCCTTAAGGCCTCATAATTAATTCTTCCACTTTTTTTGATCATTATAACAAAATTGGTGACCTGGTTACATCTGAAATAGGTTCTTCAGTTTCTTCAAAAATTGGAGTTTTCTTGAAAAATTAAAATTGAAGGGTGGTTGCAATCATTCAGTGATGTGGATAATGAACTATCAGGTGCATGCAACACACAGCACAGCAGGCAACTCCATCATGGTTCCTTTGAATGTCATGCTGGCTTGGATTTATTCTTGTTGGTTTTTATTTGATGGCCAAAGGGTCAAATACCAATCCAATGGTTACCAGAAAAAAATCCTAGGAAAGATTAAAACCCCATTATACCTACCCATGACATATTGAATTGGTTATATTGGCTCTTATCCCCAAAGTTTCAAAGGAGATGTGGAGGGGTGGATGACTTGGCCTAAGTTGTCCAAGACACCTATCAAATGTTGGATAATCCATTTTCAGTTTAAAAATGATTTTTTGATTGATTGCAATAAGAAAACTTCCAAATGCTTTTGCAAACATATTGAAATCCATTGAGCCTGATTCACTGATTATAGTTTCCTCAAATTTATTATTTTTTTCTTCAGAAAGAATGCATTCTTAGAAATAGAGCAAAACCTTCTTTCCTGGATTGATCAAGATAGCCCCAATATTCATGATTTTCTCACCTTGCCAAGTTTATGATTGGCTTCTAACAATCAATAAACTATGCCTAAAATAATGTTGATTTTGAAGACACCATGTTGTTTGAACATATTTTTCAAGGAAAATCCTCCAAAACTTCAGTTCATCTCCTATGTGGACATTCAATGTGAACTTGAAAACCTAATGTGCAAGAACAGTAAATCCCTTTCTGTTTGGAATTCATGGTTCAAGTTATGACATCCTCTGCAAAATACACTTGTGCAATCAAGGGATCTTGTATATGGTCCTGCCTAAATCCTTTTCAAAGACACTTCACCTGTTCTTCCTGCACTTTTTGTTGAGACATATTAAATTTTGCAAAATATATCTACCAGCTGTTAGAAATTTGGAATTGCAGCTTCCAACCAACAGCTGCTTCCACTCATTCATTGTGGATTGAAATGCTTTTTCATTAGAAAATAGTCAAAAGAAAATGAAAACTTTCCAACAACATAAAAAACAAGGAGGCTTTATAAAGATTATTTTTTATTCCCCATACACTCTTTCAGTGAATTGTTGTTTCATGATTCTACCATCACCAAAACACTATGAACCTAAGCCTAAGGCATTATTTGATGCTTAACCACCTGGGTAATCCGTGGGGGCAGTCAAAATTTCCGCAAATGGAATACTTTCTAGGAATTTTGGTTATAAATCACCAGCTTTCATCCATATTAATGCATGAGTTAGCTTTTGCAAGCCTGAATTGCAATTTCTTTTCTTTTCTTAGTTATGTTTATGGTTACAAAAGATTTTATGGCAGTTTGTGCTAATTGAAAGAATGATGGGGCTTAATAATGTTTCCTATTTAATGATTCCTTATCCAAAATAAATCTGCCTCAACACCTAAACCAAAGAATTTACTATAATGCATTTGAAATTAGCAATGCTGCAAAGAAAACATCAAAACTACCAAAACGCAAGATAATTATATGGTATGCAATTAATTTAATCTCATCTATTCTTCTTTCATAAATGCATTTAAATTCCATGCTCCTCAAGATTTCCATCAGAATGAAATGATAGCAAATACTTTAAATAAATTTCATTTTCAGTTGGGAGTTAGAAAACGCCATCTTCTGAACTTTTTTGGGCTTTCAATAAATCCATCTAAAAACAGATTTGGTTTACATAGATCTTCTTCCTTCAGTGAATTAGCATCTTAAAATGTGCAAACCAAAAACCTGAAATAATATATAATTCAACGTTTATTTTTTGTTGCCTTGTAAATGCTTATTCCATCAACCCACAATATGCATGTTCTGAAGTGCCATGAATACACAACCATAACTGATCAATTCTTTTAAAAATTTTTGGTGAGGTTTTGTTGCATTTAAACATTGACGGCTTGAAATTCATCCAATAAAAATTTCCAGAACTTCATCAAACTCCTGCAACAGAAAAATGGTTTCCAGAATTCAGATTTCATTTTTTGGGATCACAAATGGTTTAGGATGAAAACAAAATAACACATTTGTTTCAAAAAGTAGAAATATCAATAAAAAGTATTTTTGTGAGTAGTCAAAAATACCAAAAGTTTGTGGGAGCAGTGTGCATTTAGCCTAAGTGCACCATCCTACAAAAAAATTCTCCATCATGCCTGAGGTCAATGGTCCTTACCACAACAAATTGCATGGAATAATTCAGAGTTACAGTCTGCCATGATTATTCCAAGTTACCAGTAATTAACCACAATCATTACAGCAGTTGAAAAACAATGTTGGAACCAGTTCCAGCACCATGGTGCACTTAGCCTAAGTGCACCATGGTTTTGAGAAGCACAGACCAACAATACCAGAACAAATAGCTCATGACCACCCCCACTTTTCATTAGTGTTATTTCTTTTTGGATAGATGGCTCAAAATTGTTAGGAAACCAACCCATCTGTTGCATTATTATGCATCCCAAAATTATTCACTTCAGAATTCATTTGATATCAAGCTGTGTCATTTCCGGGATAAAATGAAATTTTTGAGATGGATGTAAAAACTAATTTTCTTCTCAAAAACTCATTTTTATTGATTTATTTTCAAGATGAATAACACATGGGTATCCTGCATTATCCAGATCAAATAAAACAGCTCTAGATAACAAACAAAAATGCAGATTAAGGTAAAATTCATCACAAGCTTCATGATCCTTACACACTAATACTCTTTGTCTCACTCAATGATGATTTGATTTTTCTTGGATTGAAAACAACTAGTGATTGTAATTGGACAGTTTTTTCAACAATTCACACTGGAAATAAACCAAAAATTGTCTGTATAATACACAAATTTAATGCCTGATACTTTATTTCATCAAATAAAAACATAGATTTTGGAGTTTTTCTGGATGTTAAAGTTGTGCACATTTATCATGCAGAAAATTCTTTAAAATTTGAGATTCTACAACTGAATGCTTGTATACTTCTATTATTTGTTTGAAAATCTTACCCTCTGGTCAATAGGAAATGGAAAGTTGTATTGGGAATTATATATTGATCTATTATCAAGTAATAGAGGAGTAGAATATCTATCCTTTATTGATTTCTTGATGTGATTTGCATTTGGAAACTTTCACTTTGATTGCTTAATCTTGTTCATCAAAAATTTTTTATTCAGTGTTTTTACACAAATCTTTTAATTGTTATGCATTTCCCACTTTTTGGGGAATGGCTTGAAGTAGTCCCAATTTTTCATGCTAGCTATTTTAAGATAAACTTGAAAAAGATCCCTACATTTCAAATTTTTTTATATTTTGTTGATTAGCAAATAATCAAATATCTTCAGTCATCAGTTTTATTTTAAGGAATGGATCCTGACCAGCCAGAAATAAGGAAGTTTCAGAACCACTGCCCCAAGAATTACACTTCCAAACTCACTTTAGAATGCACTATGGATCCAGGGATGATCTTCCAAAGCGCTTATCTCCTTATATAATGAGATAAAATAGATTTTTTTTTCTAAAAAATTGGAAGATGAAAGTTGTCATCCCAATTTCCGTGCAAAAAATTGGGCACAAATCAATATGATGAAGTCAATCAGAATATTTTTTATACTTCCAAGTTCTTCAAAATCAACTATCCAAAAAGTGAACCTCCATGCATGCCAATTTTCCTTTTCCAGCCTTCCCCATTGGCTTTTCACAACCAAATTTTCTGGATTTTGATGCTAAAATCCTTCACCAAAAAATAAAGACAGCTATAAATGAACTAATATGAGCTGTGCCTTCAATTTCCATCTCTACTTATGAAACTAATTCAATTGGCTGTTTAACCAAATTCATTAGTTTGGAAAGCATGCATCTACAATATATAATATGGTTCATTTGATTTTTCAACAAACTTCCACTCAAATTTTTTCCATATTTAATTATACACTTGATGTGATATTCCCATTCAATCATAATTAGTGTATCCCATTTATTTGTAAATTAAAATATTCTCTCACCCAAATAATTTTAAAGATGTTTGTCATGGCAGAAGATTTTCTGCATTCAAATTGTTCAATTGTAAAGTAATTTTTTTTCTACATAATTTCAAAAATAAAAAATTTAAATGTTGCAGATTCTATTTTTCCACTGGAAATTCTTTGGGATTATGCACTGCCTTCACCAAACATAATCACTAGAACTTTGGTGGAGGGTGAGGAAAATACCACCTCTTTTCACCTTGATGATGATATGATTTTCCACAATACTGTACTTTGATGCAATTAATCCCTTACTTTTATTATGGAAGTATACTTATATAAATACCATTTGGCCACTTGGAAGACAAATTTGGGAACAAAGGGAAATCATAATATATAATCTCTTGGTTTCTGAAATTTTTCAGATTGCCAACAAGAGACACTATGAATCCCTATTTATCAGTTTGAAGGAAATCAAGACCTAACCATCCAATCAGGATCATTATCATCTGGTTATCAAATTGGAAATTCAGAAATGCAACCAGGTAAGATCTAATTCCCCTAGCACAAAGGCTGCATAACCATGATACAATCCCAAATCTAAATTCTTGTTTTCATTCATTTTATGTTACTAAACAACAGAAAGCTCAGGTAACCAAGCACCACTAACCATTGAACCATTAAATGTCCCCCTTCCAGATGACCAAGTCAATATGGAAGGTTTTGAGCAAGATGATGAATTTGATAACTCTGCAGCCCCATCATATTTTATGATTTCCCAAAAAAGTTCCCAATCCCACCAACACCAGAAGAAGAAGAAACATTGTGGAAAGAATAAAGGTTATCCCCCTATAATTGTCCCAAGGTTTGGAAGTTAACGGTTCCCTGCGTTTGAAAGGAGATGAGGATGTCCAAAGTTGCACTTAAATGAGAAATAGAGATAAGGAGATAAAGAGATAAAGAAAAGTAGAGATAGAGAGAGAAATTTCCAATCCTTCAATCCTAAGAACTTTCCACCTGGATGTGTATCCGGTATGAGTTCCTTTAATCTCCTGGTGAGACAAGTGATCCAATCCAATGATGTGATGTGATGATTCCTCCTCCCATGCATGCCCCTCCTCTAACCCGGAGTTGGGAGTGAGGATAAGTCCTCCCCCTCAACCCTAACCTAAGTACACGTGCAAATGACAGTATGACAAAGAAACAGAAAACAATCCCCAAACAGAAACCCTAGCCTACTCTCCCGACCTCCTCCGTACCAAACTCCCCCCGTTGTCCCTACGCCGTTCTGTCCATCCGGTTTTTCCTTCTCATGACGCGGTCCTTGCACCGCGCCCTACTTGGAGCCCCCCGCGCCTGTCCGTATCCATTTGTCCGTGCCCGTCGTGGGTGTTTGGTAATATCCGGCATGATCCGCGCGCTTGCACGCGCGCTCCATCCGTTCCTTCATAGCCCGCGGATTACTCCGCCCCTACGTATCCGAACCGGCGCGCCCGCAAACCTAGTTGAGCGCACTACCTTCCAAATCTGATCTCTGGGGCAGATTGCCGCCCACACCGCATTTGATGCTGAGCCCAACCCATCCATCAGGTGCAGAGCCAAACAGGGGCTTCTGCTGAACCAGCAGCTGCCGCTGCTGCACTCCGCATACCCTAATACTGAGCCCGCTTGTCTCCAATGCTGAGCGCGCAGCCGCAACGCAGTTCCCAATCCGTGTCTATAAATTGACACCACATCCCCCCCCAACTTGAGTTCTGTCCCCATAAGTTTCCCATTGCTTCACCATACTACCACCCCCTCCACTTCCACTACCACCCCCACCACTCCCACTACCACCTTCCCCTTCCTCCTTCCGCATCATCACCAATATGCTCCCATGCAAGTTCTGCGCCCGGAACGGGAATGCGTGTTTGATCTTCCCCGGTCAACGCGCCTGTGTTGCCTGCCGTCGCGACCATTGTTGCTGCTTGCTTAGCGACAGCATCCCTCAAGCTCCCCCAAATCCAGCTCTTGCCAGAGGCCGCGCAAGAGGGCTTGTCCAGACCCGTTCATGGTTTTGGACAACGACTCGATCTTGGAAGGCTCGTGGACACCCCCCCGTTCACCTTCATCCCGCCGCCCCCAAGCTCCGTCACCCACCACCTCGCACGTGAGCCGCGACTTGGCATCACCTCTCCGCCGGGCCGGACCTCCGCAACGGGGCAAATACAAAACCTTGGAGGAATGGCGCGCGGCAACCCACGCTTGGGACGCCGCTGTCGGCGTGAACCAAACGGTACCTGACCCAAGACTCTTTGGAGGACCGGCGGCTGCGCCAGCACCCCCTTCTCCTCCTCCACGACCGCCAAAACCACCCGCGCCACCAGCCGCCTTGGATGAGAGGCCTACGACGGCCAACATCCCTCCGCCTCCGTCACCTATAGTCGTCCCATCATTGCCTCCAGCTGGACCAAGCCCCCCTGTTTGTTCCCCGGGGGCCCCATCTCCACTGACCGCTCCTCCCCCCAGCCCTCCCGAGATCCCGGAGATTCCAATCATAATGGCGCTCCTGGCGGCCGGCTTCCAGGCTTTTGCTGAAAGGTCAACCACAATGCTCCGGAATTTTCTCGCGATCACCGGCGCACAATCCTCCAAATTCCGGTGGGAACTCCTGGCGTCTTTCTGGGCTTTACTGGCGTCCTCGAGGGCGGAAATGGAGGAAATGATGAAGATGGCTTAGGCGCATTGCCCCCCTTTTCCCCTTCTTCCTTTCCCCTTCTTCCTTTCCTCTACTTCTTCTCTTCTTGTTGTTTTACCGCGCTTCCCTTTCCATTAAGAAAATACATGTATCCGCGCAAGGTCCTAACCTTCTAAGAAAAAGTGTGCGACTGCGCTTTGTGAGAGTGAGCTTGAGATTGAGTCCGCGCCCGCGCCCTTGCTTCATGAGAGACCGTAAGTGACTAGCCGTTCTAAAAGAGGCACCTGGACCACCCCATACAAACTGCCACACAGTTCCCCGTACCCTTCCTGTAACAAACACAACAACCAAAACACCAGCGCGCGCCACCGTAAGGGAAGAGAGAGAGAGAGGGTAAGAGAACAGACATTCTGGGGTGTCTAGTTGTCCCGGCTGTGAACCGGCTAGAGCAGCCCCTCACCAAATGAAGCTTATTCCCATACCAGCCACCCATCCTTGAGATATCCTGAGAAAAAAAAGAAAAAGAAACCAACAGAGAAGAAAAATAGAAAAGAACATTTTTTTTTTTTTTTTTTTTTTTTTTTGCACAAAGCCTGTAGACCGCCCGCAAATCGCTCTTCCTCCCGCTTCCCCCATCCGTGGGATTTCCCACACATCCGGGTTCCGCAGGGCTTGTCCTTGTGTTTACGGACCCGGCTTCGTGCTTCACCCGCGTTTCCCAAAAAAAACCCCAAGCCAGCAAAGACCCTACAATCCAGATAAGAAAGAAACATAGAGAAACAAACAATCTGGGGTGTCTAGTCGTTCTGGCTGTGAACCAGCTAGAGCAACCCCTCACCAAATCAAAACTTATCCCCTACCCCCTCTACCTCCCCCCCCAACTTGGCCACTGTCCCCAGCTGGTCAAAACCACCTACTCCATCGCAATGGCACGGTCTCCGCTTCTCCGCCCAAAGACAAATCCCCAGATCGCGTTCCTACACCATTGCCACGCTCCACACTCCCCTCGTCAGATCCTTCACCCCATTCCGCCGTTTTGTTAAACAAGGTAGATCCTCACGCGAAGAAGCGCTTGACATGCGAAGCCGCCGCCTTCCGTTTCAGTGGAGTACCGTCTAATTCCTCCAACTGATAGCTGCCGCCCTTGAACTTGGACGACACGCAGAACGGGCCGTTACACCGGTTAGAAAACAACTTCCCCCACTGAGACTCCAGACTTTGGTTGGACAGGAGCACCAAATCCCCCTTCTGCAAGGGAGCCCGGAGACAATGCAAGCACGGACAGGTCATCCCGTGCGACAAGCAGATAGGCAAACTTACCGGCCTTGATGTGGACAACATCAAGCCAGACTTGACCAAAGAGGGCGTCTTCCCCTGTGGGGTTTCCAACTTCCTTGGGCAGTCTTGCGCTCCGCCGTTGACAGGCTTTGCAGGACGCCATCCATTCCCGCACTGCACGCACTACCCCCGGCCACCAGAACCGCTCTTTGACCCGCCTCTGCGTCTTGAACTCCCCTCAATGACCAAGATCATCATGAAGTCTCCGGAGGATAGCTTCCTGATCTGCCCTTGAAGTGGTAACCACAAGAGAAACTGGAGTATTCCGCCGCCAAAGCTGCCCCTCCTTTACGTAGAAATTCCCCGCCCGCCGCTTTGCCCATTGCATGTCCTTCTCCGTAGCTCCATCGGGAAAACAAAGGTCCCGCAAGTAGTCACAAAGAATCGTTTACCACCCAGTCTGCTGGAGCGGCAGCTGAACGCCTGCCTCCACAACCCCTACCTTGACAACCGGGGTCTCTACATCGAGCAGTTCCATGTCCTCAAACGGGTTGTCCCTTGGATACCGCGACAACGCATCCGGCATAGTGAACGCTTTCCCTGGAACATGAACAACAGCAAAGGAGAAAAGTTGAAGAAACGCCACCCACCTGGTCATGGGAGCGTTGGGAAACACCGGGGAATTGATCCTCTGCACCAGCACCTCCGCGTCCACCAAAAGCTCAAAGTGAACCCCCCAAAAAAGATACTGGAGCCGCTGCATGATCTTGGTGACCCCGCACAACTACAACTTTGGCTGGGAGTACCGGCTTTCCGTTGGAGTGAAGGTGACCAACTTGTAAAGTACCGGCCTATCCTTGCCGTCGTCATCTTGAGTGAGAACCCCCCCCGCGCCGAATTTGCTGGAATCAACCGCTAGCCTAATTCCTCCCGTGTTGTAGTCAAGATTGCGGAGCACAATTTCACGTCCCACAATCTCCTTGAGCTTCTGGAACGCGCAATCGCATTCTTCCCCCCACTTCCACTCCGCGCCTTTCCGCGTTAGTGATTGGAGCGGGCTTGCCACCTCCGCAAACCTCTTGATGAACATACGGACATAGCTACATAATCCCAAGAACTGAAGGATATGCAACACCGTCCGCAGGGTCGGCCATTTGAGGACCTTGTTCCGCTTTTTCTCTGCAATGCGCCGGCCGTTGGAAGCAACAACATGGCCAAGGACTTTGAGCGCCGGGATGCAAACCACCAAATTCTTCCCTGAAACCGTCAGTCCTGCCTCCTTGATGCAAAACAGGATGCGTTCCAACGTCTGCGCTGTAAGAATCCAAACGGTGCTAAGCCGTGGCAGTTCTGTGGAGGGGAAAGGTGCTGTTTAGGCTGCCCTCCTAGGAGTTACAATAATATTTTAATGTAACCGGAATCAAGGTCCAGAACCTTATGGATGAGAAATCAAACTAAGAGAAGAGGATAAGAGTTGTCGGTAGCAATGGAAACAACACTATCTGAGACAAGATGGTGCAGGGAAAAACTTGAACAAATAAGTCAAGGTTTGTTCAGAGTTCAATAGAACAAGGCAGTTGTAAGTAACAACGCCCACAAGCTAATAACTCTGGTCGTCAGCAGCTGATTAGGAAAGATCAACTCAATCCCAACCAACCTCCAGGTTCTCAATGAACCTGCCCAACTCTCCGCAATCAAGCGCTTGAAGGGTAGCAGATAACTTTGGGAGGCTGAAAAAAACAAAAGCAATTTGTTTATGAAGCTCTAGAAGCAAATCAATAACGAATTTGAGCAAGAATATCCCAACACTTCTCAAGGAACTCAAGAATAGCGTGGCGAAATTCAACCTCAAAGAAGAAGGGAGGTATAACACTCCAGGTTTTAAGCTTAATAAAACCTCTTCAATCAAACGTGATTGGCTCCAGAAAGATGATCAAGGAGAGATCAAGACCAGTATGGTCGGAAAAAAGGGATCAGAGTGGTATAACACACTCAAGAATTCAGGCAGACAGGAATTCTTCTTCAACCAGCAAGGCTATTGGTTGGTGATGAGGATCAAGGTCACAAAGGACTGAGTTTGAGTATGGAGGCTCAAAGGATCAAGGGGCAATCATAGATATACCCGGATAATTTGCTCAGATAAGTGGGGAAGGATGCCCACGGATAAATTGCTTATGATGATGGTCTCATAGAATGATGGGATTCTCTGATGCTCTGATGCTCCGATGCTGGGCCAAAAAGCAGGGGAGAGCCCCTCCTTATATGGGCAGGAGGCCCTGTTAGGCTATATACAACGGATTCTACAAATAGAGCGGAAAAGGGAAGGCAACCATGTGGTCACTCGCGTCAGTCTGTGGATGGGCGCGCGTGACAATACCAGAGTCACCCACCCCTTGTCCGAAGGCGGAAGCGGGTGGGAGAGTCCCAGGAAAGGTGAAGGATGAAGTCCATGAGAGCGCGTATCGGCGCATAGGAGATTGGTTTGAGAAAGTTGAGTAAATCCTGATGGCCTTGAGATCCACGACTGATAGATCAAGTGCAATGGGAGGTTTGACGGATCCAAGGATTTGCCAAATGCTTGCGGGTGCGGTCGGGATGGATTCAGTAAATCATGGATGAGCGCCGCGCGACAGTAGCAATGAGGAGATTGGGAGGCGCAACGACAAAGATCAAGACACGCAAAAACAAAGATGAGGGCGTGCTATGACAACGGCGGAGATGACAAGCAACACGGATAAAGGACGCGCGAAGCGCGCGGATGAAAGGAGCGCGGCGCGGCGCGGCGCGCGACGCGGATAATGGAAGCGCGGCGCGCGCGCGCGGGTAAATAATGGTTTGGATGAGCCTGAGGATAAGTTGTTCAGCCGGGGGTACGTTTGCGCAACAGTTTATGAATTGAGGTCTTAAGGCAGCCAGGGTGTCCAGGATGGGGCACCACAGCGCATATTCCCACACGAAACGTCGGACGCCGGGAACTTCAACCAGCTCCGCTCCCCCGTAATTGGATTTCGGACCTTTGATGCCCGCGTCGTCGATGAAGATTTGGACTCCCTCCGGAAGATCATCCTTCAGGATCCAAGCCATTTGCGCCTGGTACACCGCCACGGAATTGGTCCAGCCTTGCGGGAGCTAAGTCAGCTGCATTCTTCCCAACCCAGTCTCAAATGCCGTTAGAGGCCGCAAGCAAGGATCCAACTTGTGCTGGTTGTATCCCCCCATCACATCCACTAAACCGTAAAAAGCGTGCCCCGCCATTGAATCAAGGAACTCGTCAATGCAAGGGGGCCGTCCTGCGTCCCGGATCTTAAAGGAGTTGAGCCGCTTTAGATCATGAACAATCCTCAACGACTTTCTGTCCTGCTTAACCACCGCAAAGATCAGACTGGAGTAACTAGAAATTGACTGTTTGTAAAGGCCAGTCTTCGCCTGCTCCCGCACCAACTCCAGAAACTTCTCACAGACCGCCCACGGTATTGGAATGGGCTTGATCTGCCACGGCTTGTGATCAACAGTGGGGATGACATAGGGGTCGCCAATATTGTTTTTCAGGAGCCCCCGCTCTTCCAGTCCAAATGTGAGCGCTCTTTCCCAAAGAACCAGAACCAAAATCAGCAAATCACGCTCCTCCGTACTCAGTTATCCCCTCGGGCCGAAATTGAAAGCTGCAATCCGCTCCTCCGTGATCCGCGCCAAATTAGTAACCCACCACAAAGCCTTAATTGGCGTGACCCAAGGGTCCCGCAACCAAGCGATTGGTTGAAGTGGTCCATTCAGTTCCTGGGGCATCGGCTCATTCCTCAGTTGGACCTTCCGTGACACTGGCTTGTACTTGCCCACGTTGCACCGCATCATCCCCACGCATCCTTTGCTGTAATTCCTGAACAGAACGGAACCGCGGCTTTTGCCTTCGCTCACAAGTGTGGCACAATGATAGGGTTTTTGAAGCGTAGTACCCTCGGTCAATGCATAATGAGAAAAGGGACTTACTTCTGCAACTTTCACGCCCTGCACTTTCCTTCCTACCCCTCCCTGCTCCTCATTATTCGACCGCCCGCGCGAAACCGGAGCTTATTCTGCGCCGTCTCCTTGGTCTACAAGGAAAACTCCTCCAAAGGTTGCCCGTCACAGACCAACTCCGCGTCCCGTTCCTGCTCATACTCCAACACTCTCCTCCGCTTCCCTTTCCTGTGATCTCAGATAGTTGTCTCGAACCTTCCGCCGGACAAATCCTCCACCCTCAAAGCCTCTGTTCCTGCCTCTGGATCAAAAACCATTGGTGCTCAAAACCCAAACATGAACAGCCTTCCCAAAATCACATCCCCACAATCAACCAAAAGAAAAGAAAGAGGCCTACAGACCCTTGCAACCTCAAACTCCTCCTCCTTGACTACCCCATCCACACGACACTCCCCTCCATTAAGCGCGCGGAGACCCATTGCGCATTTCCGCCAAACCAACCCCAAATCATTCACCATCCGCAATGGAAGCAGGTTCACCATTGAACCGCTGTCCACCATAGCCCACACCTTCCTTCCTGCTATGACCATCAGAACGTAAGCAAGCAGAGTCAAAACCAATTTCAACTCGCACTCCCCGCGCCCCTCCTCCTTCCGCGCCACATGAACCCGCTGCACCGTCTGAGGTACCCGGCCCTGACCGCAATCCCCCAACGCCTGAACCATCTCGTCTACCACCACCAGAGACACGGCCGCCAGTTCCCGCAAGGTCAACAGAACCGGAGTCTTGTTACCCATCACCCTTTGCACAATGTCCGCCGCTTTCTTCTTCCCTACAGGATTTGCTGCCAGCGCCTTGGTTCCGGGCACGCGCGCGGCCAGTTTTGGAACGGCCCACGGGGGTTGCTCCTTTGGGTCCACCTCCATTTTATCGGAGACCGCCACCTTTTCTTCCGTTGCCACTACTCTTACCTCAGCTTCCACCCAAGGTGGTTGCCACAATCCGGGACCGGTAACAATGCCCAGTGACGCTTGCCCCCTCGTTCCCACCTCCTGACCCTGTGTGCGCACCTGCTGCATTGCGGTCAGCTGGCTTGGCTCCATTGGAATCTGTTCGCTCTTCAGAAACATGTACCCCATCCCCGCCGTTTGAACCAATCCCGCGCTGAGATCCTTTGTAAGCTCCTCGCACGCCAATTGCCAATGACTCTTCACCCCGCAGTACAAGCACCCCCTTGGCACAAAGGTACCGGGCGGCCAAAACCCTTCCACCATGTGAGGTGGAGGCCCTTGCGGCTGCTTCTGGCCCATACGGCTCATGCAGATCTTCAGATCCTTCATCAGTTCCGTCAATTCGCTTACTGGAGGGGCAGGCGCGGGTTGAGGAACCGGAACAAGCGTGGAAGTAGGTGGAACTGGGGCCGGAAATTGCGCCAGAGCCGGAACCTGGGGGGCGTATTTCTTTGGTCCCGCTGGGAAGGACTTAGCGGTGTCCTCAATAAGCTCCTCTAAGTCGAGCTCACTCTCCACAGCCCGGCAAATGAAAGTAAACTCCGGAAGGAGCGCGATGCTCCCGTCCAATGACCGCTTTAGCGAGTTATGATCATAAAGATGCAGCTGCACCCTTCCCGGAGTTGAGCGCCTAAACCACCCAGAAATGCGCCTTTCATGGCCCCCGTCTGTCCCGGCACCACTTTGTTTTTGGACAAGTACCAATAGATCTGATCAAATGTCAAGGTGTACTCCGCCAGCTCCACCCGCATTCTGACTCCTCCGCGCGCGCTTGCCTCCGAGGCCACGCGGTGAAAATTGCTTTCCTGGAATCAAGGTTCGCGCCTACCCCACCGCGTTAGGATCTCCGCCTTCAGTTTTGGCCAACCTTGATTCTTGTAGCCTTCCATTTCCTCCACATCCCGGAGCTTCTCCTTGTCCATAATGAACAGGACAACAAGCCGGGCCTTATTGGCGTCCGATGCACCTTCAGCATCTGCAATACCTTCTTATCTCAAGATGAATTTTTCCACATCCGCGGTGTTGAATTGGATGTGAGGGTAGTCGCGCGGACTGATGCAAACTGGACAAGTGGGTTCATGGTCACTGGAGACCAATGGGGGAACGGCGTAGCTTGTCCTGGGTTGAGCGGAGGGAGGGAGAAGAGGAGGGATGGAAGATGAGAGTGGGGTCGGAGTAGCATACCCAGAAATGGAAGGACAAGAAGAAGAAGAAGAAGAAGGAGCAACTGTAGGGAGGTATGGATAGGACATTGTGCCCGGTTACCTTTGAAAGACAAGAAATGTAAGGTTACTTCCCGGCCAGACCCCCAGATGTGGAAAGAATAAAGGTTATCCCCCTATAATTTTCCCAAGGTTTGGAAGTTAACGGTTCCCTGCGTTTGAAAGGAGATGAGGATTTCCGAAGTCGCACTCAAATGAGAAATGGAGATAAGGAGATAAAGAGATAAAGAAAAGTAGAGAGATAGATAAAAATGGCCAATCCTTCAATCCTAAGAACTTTCCACCTGGATGTGTATCCGGTATGAGTTCCTTTAATCTCCTGGTGAGACGAGTGATCCAATCCAATGATGTGATGTGATGATTCCTCCTCCCATGCATGCCCCTCCTCTAACCCGGAGTTGGGAGTGAGAATAAGTCCTCCCCCTCAACCCTAACCTAACTACACGTGCAAATGACAGTATGACAAAGAAACAGAAAACAATCCCAAAAAAGAACCCCTAGCCTACTCTCCCCACCTCCTCCGTACCAAACTCCCCCTGTCGTCCATACGCCTTTCCATCCATCCGGTTTGTCCTTCTCATGACGCGGTCCTTGCACTGCGCCCTACTTGGAGCCCCCCGCGCCTGTCTGTATCCGTTTGTCCGTGCCCGTCGTGGGTGTTTGGTAATATCCGGCATGATCCGTGCGCTTGCACGCGCGCTCCATCCGTTCCTTCATAGCCCGTGGATTTCTCCGCCCCTACGTATCCGAACCGGCGCGCCTGCAAACCTAGTCAAGCGCACTACCTTCCGAATCCAATCTCCGGGGCGGGTTGCCGCCCACGCCGCATTCAATGTTGAGCCCAACCTGTCCACCAGGTGCAGAGCCAAACAGCAGCTGCTGCTGAGCACTCCGCATACCCTAATGCTGAGCCCTCTTGCCCCAAATGCTGAGGGCGCAGCAGCGACGCAGTTCCCAATCCGTGTCTATAAATTGACACCACAACGTATGGACCAGGAAAAATATTAAATCTCTCGTCATGCACGTAATCTTGGGATCCCGCCTTCTTCTAGTGGTATTTCCAAATCCTTTCTTGATTGGACTAAAGCAATTCTTGGAATGGATTCCAAAAAGGACAAGCTCCCTGATCCTCCAACTGCTGGTGAACTATCTTCCCTGCAAAATCATATCTCAAAGAAGAAGGAATCCATCACCAATGCCATATCATCAAACACTGGTAAACCCAACCAATTCAATTCCAATCCACACCTACGTGAAAAGGAGCTCAAACTTGTCAAGAAGGATGCATTGCGCCAATTGCAAAAAAACATTTATTCAAAATCTCAATCATGCGAAGCCACTTCTATTGGCCAAATCAACTCTTGCGATGAGACATGGATATCCCATGCACGGGCTCTCATCCAAAATGCCGGTATTCCTAGATGTACCTACCAGTGGAAACAGAATCCAACATCCAGCTGGAATTCCTCTCTTACTGCAATCATAATCAGAGCATGTGAGATGTGCCATGAACGTTGGGGTACTTCTGCCTATTCAATCACCAAGAATGACAACACCCCAGCAAACCGTATTGGCATAATCAATTGTTGCCTCCTATCAAAGAAGGCTCTTTGGAAGAAAAAAAGAAAGGTAGAAGGAGGCTCCAGGAGCAGGAATTCAAATTTTTCTGAATCCCAGAGTTTGAACAAGAAGGAATTAGGTCACATGAATATTCCGAAACTGTGTAAATGTCTCTCACTGTTCAATGACTAACTATTCATGATTGTTTTAAATACAGAATAATAAGAAGGAAATCAGGAAGATAACTGCAGTAGAGTTGGAAATGATGCATTTGTTCCCTGAGACTTCTGCTTTTTTCTTGGATAGTGGCTTCATTTATGATGTTGAGGGTGAATATGAAGAATTGTTCAATCATGCCAATATCTGGAGGGATGAACAAATATCCCAAATTTATCACTACCTTGATGAAGCATACATTCAACTAGGAAAAATCCTGCACATCAAGAGGGAAACCAAGTGAAAATTAGCAGTCTTTCAAAACCCAAAAATTTGAAAGGAGGTGATGACCCACCTTCACTTCCTACATCAATACCCCACAACTGGATAAGCAAAGAAAACCCTGCAGGATATAACTCCTGTTGAAAAAAGAGCCTTGACTTTACTTCCAGAAGTTGATCTCACAGATGCGGTTTCCTTTCTCAGAGCTCAAGTTTCCAAGCCATCAAGCTTAATGGAAACCACTCAAACATCTTTGGAATATTGGGAATAGTGTATTTTTTCTATTTTTCCTCTAAAGAATAGGGACAAATTTGTTTGGATGCAACAATGGATATTGTGAAATTTTTATCCAGTATTCCATGTATCTCAATTGAGCTTCCAATCATGCTTTTTCAAGTGGAAACTTGTAATCATATGTAAAGCTAGATTAAGTCAATTTAGGAAACTAAATTATGGGGGTTCTGCCTGATTAAATTGAGTTATAACAAAATTAGGCCACATTCCAAACCGCCACAAATTTTCAAATGAATGAATTTTTAACTTTATGTCAACAAAACACACAAACATTAAAATAAGATTGGGAAAACCCCAAATCCAAGTGTGTACAGAATTGAATATCCCATTGGAAATTACTTAGTAATTTCATTTTGTGTGCCCCATCTTTTTTTCAGATACTCCAACATTTGTTTGCTAGCTCAAAACACCCAAAAAGCCTTTTCCTCAATGTAAAATAGCAATTTTGAGATCAATCATATTTTGGCCATCCCCAAAATTATTTTTAGGAAAAAGACATATGGAATATACATACCAATAGATGAGAATTCAGTATTTTGAGAAAAGGAGTCTGACTCCAGGAATGGCCAATTTACTTTGGAACAAATGCCTACTCAAATTTTTCAATGCCAAAATGTAAATTACTATAACCAGTTTTTATTGAGATAATTCATTTTGAGACTGGATACAGGATTCTTGGTCAAGTCATTGCTATTGCAATTTCAATCAAAATATCTTTGGATTGCTTACGTATTTTACATGCGCTACACATGAGCAATTATTGTATGATCTATAAATTAGGAATCTTTTTAAAGATATAAGATCTACTGTGCAATCCCTTGGCCACTGGGCCAAATATGAATATTCAAAATGGAACAATACATTTTTGAGAATATTTCATCACTTAAACTCACAAGGAGATACAAAAATAAATTAAATATTTATAATGATTCTTATCTATTTCCGCTTGAATCAATAAATTTTAGACAACCTCCAACAATCTGACTTACCACAAAATCCAAATCAATCAGAACAATGGAGAACACTGCAAGAGTTGGAAACATTTGGATATGCCAATGTGCCAAATTCTCTGAAAGAACATTTGATCATGGAAGAAATATATACACTGGTGTTGAAAGGTCCAAAAAAGCACATCAAAACCATGTATTGCAGTCAAATGATTCTGCAAGTGTATGTGATGGGATTCTTTCTGTTTATGATCAATATTTGAAAGATAACTGATAAAACATTGATGGTCCACAAATTAAAAAAAAAGGTACCAAACATTTCCCATTCCATTACCAGAATAAACCCTGTCAGTGAAACACAACAAGGAAACATCAGAACTGTGAGTTAAAATCTTCTTCAAATGTATACTCCTTGATTTGTGCTTGAATTGAGGTGCCCTTTCTTATTTTTCCTCTCTTTTATCAAATTAAAGCCAGGAGTTGAAGACTCCAATGCTCCAAACAACCCTGAAAGGGTTCCTTCCTATAGTGAAATACAACAGCCCCCACCACAAAACATGAAAATTTATGATACATCTGGGATGAAACCTCTTCAATTTCTCTATCACAATCCAAGTGCCCTAATCTCATCACTTCAAATCCTTCACCAAAGTATTGAGGAAAATGTTGGTGACCACGTTTGTCAGAAATACATCAAGATAGAAAATGAAAAAATCCGCATTAATTCAATGTTAACTGGCCAGCCCAACTATTCAGCAGAAACCCCTAAAAGTCTTGCAAAATTAAAAAAAGATTTTTAATTACAAATGATCAAGTTGAAAATTTCTTTTGTGAAATTTGTTACAAACTCTATCCCTTGGATCAAGCACTCCCTTCTTCAGAAACCCATTCTGGTGAAGACAATAAAGAATCCAGGCACTATCCCAAATGCAATAATATTGTTCATTCAACAACTGGAGAGCCTGTTACATGTGGGTCAAAACTTTGGATTCAACAAAAGAACAAATCCAAATTTTATCCTCTGAAGCAGTTTGGACACCAATTACTCAAGAAGTGGATTTCAAGACAATTACTTCTCCCTTTTTTTGAAAAATTACTCAGTGCACCTCAACAGCATCAAGCCAGTAATCCTAATATACTTGGTGATATTTGCGATGGAACTATGTGGAAGGAATTCAAGGATGAAACCAATCAAGTTTACACAGCAGAAACTGGGAACCTTGTTTTTGGAATTTACATTGATTGGATGAATCCCCATGGAATAAAGACCAGTGGAAAAAGCATGTCTCTTGGTGTAATATTCTTAATATGTTTCAACCTCCCACCCAATTTCCGTTACAAGCCGCACAATCTTTTTGTTTATGGATTCACACCAAAACCAAAGGAATTTACCTTGTGAAAACTGAACAATTCACTCAAGCCACTTTTCTCTGAGCTACTTGACCTTTGGAAAGCAATATACTTCACAAAAACCAACAAATACCCCAATGGAAGAGTAATACGTGCTGTAATATTGCCTCTGATTGGTGATACACCTGCCTTGAGTAAAATGGGTGGATTTGCATCTCACTCTGCCACAATATTCCGTTCCCACTGCAGCCTCAAGCTCAATGACATCCAAAACACCAAAAAAGAGACTTGGCAAGTAAAAAATAATCAAGATCACGTTAAATGGACAGAAAGAGGGAATAACACTTCATCATTGTATGGGAAAGCCAACCTTCTCAAGCTACATGGTGCCTGGTACACAATTTTCCAAACTCTGCCATACTGGGAACCAACAAATATGACAACAATTGATGCAATGCATAAATTTATCTTGAGAATGCTACAGGATTATAGTGTCACCTACCTTGAAATAATAAAGGCTGGTCAAACTCTTCAAAATTTGGAGAAAAGGAAAAACAATTATCCAAAAATTGTCATAATTAGTCAAGTTAGCAGCCTTAGATCTGGATCCAAACAAAAGTGCTATTTGTCACCAGAGAGATCCCAAAGAGTAACCCGGAGGAGAGTTCAACAATTTCTAGAAAGCTCCCAACAAATCATTGAGGAATCAGCTCCCAATCCAATTGAAAAGGTGAACATTTGGGCAAATCAACAGCAACAAGGACCATCCAATATTCAACAGATAAATTCAGTACCAATTTTTGTAGTTCAAAAAATTCCAGGTCTTCATCCTCCCAGCTCCTCAAAAAGTTGGGAATATTATGAATCTCAACTCCTCCAACCTTCTGTCTGGCGTTCTCCAAGGCTTCTTGAGAACAAATCAAAAAACAGCTCACCCAAATCCTTACCTAAATCAAATGAGAAAGGAAAGAAAAAAGCTGACTCACAAGGAATAAATCCAATTAGATCTATTAAAAGTAAATCAAGAAGCCAAAATGAAACTGGGAAGAGCACTCAAACTTTTATGGAAGAATGCTCACATACCTCTGTTGAATATTCCAATTATCCACTTCATTCAGCTTCATCAAAAGAAGAGGCAAGTTTTGCATCAATGAGAATTACTCCTCAAGAACTCAAAAGTCTTCAAGAGGGTAGCAATTTGATTTCATTTCCATCTTGGATTACTAGACTTTCCAGAAATATAGTTTTGCCTTCTTCTGGTACTCCTAAGGCTGCTGAATGGTTGGTTTTGTACACCATTCACGTAGTTCTTGTTTTGCTTCCAAGGTGGAAGTGGAACTCATCAAACAACTCAAGGGAGGAAAGGCTTGTATCAACTACCTCTGAACTTGTTGGTATTATCAACTTAGTCATGTCTCATAAACTTACCCATTACCAGGTGACCCAATTGGATGAATTGATCTTGGCTTATTGGGAGGAATTATTGCTACATTGGGGACAGGAAATCAAACCAAAGCCAACAATTCACTTCTCTCAGCATATGACTAAAATGATCATGCTCTATGGTCCTCCCACAATATTTTCATGTTGGTCAGGAGAAAGGCTGAATCACATATTGACCTTGATCAAAAAAAAGAATAAAAATACACATAGGTGACACAGATTTCTGAAAGACATTTTTTTGATTGGGAGAAGTGAGCTGATTGGTTTGTTAAATTTTAGGTTTCCTTGATAAGTCTCTCTTGAATGGATTCCTTGAAAGAGCAAAACTTCAAGGTGTTGTTGAACAAATTGGATCCAACTGGAATGCTTTTGGCATCAATTCTAATCAACTACCAGATCTTCAAAGTTTATTCTATTCTTTTCAGTCAGATGATATTTCAAAGTCTAAAAAAGAAATGAATGGTTTGGAAGAAGGTTTATTAAAAGAATTTATTCAAAATCAGTCAACATACAACCTGTTTCCATGAGACCAGCTTGAGTGGTTGCCTTGCAAATCAATGCTCTTCCATGTTAATAGCATAACACCCCATTGCTACAATAAAAGTAATTCTCAGATTTCATTTTCATCTATAACAAATCAAGGCGCTTGTGACATGGGAAAAGTATTGTCCATATTTTATGAAAACAACTGTGGAAAATATTTCCTCATTGTGGAAAACTGTCCATGTTTAGAAACAATTGATAGTTCAAGAAATCCATACCTTGGCCTCACTCATCTCAATGCTCAAATGGTTTATCAAGAAGGTGGATCAGTATCTGTTATAAATCAAGATAGCATATCAGGCTTTGTGGCAAGTATGGATTATTATTCAAAAATTGCAAAAACCTCCAAGAATGATTATTGTGTTGTGTAAATTAACCAATTGGTAAGCTATTATCAATAACATTAATTTATGAAGAACGGTATGTGTTGACCTAGCTGACTGGTATTTCCTTGGATACAAGGAGATAATATAAGAAAACACAGGGAAAAAAATTTTATTGTACCAGATATTGGTATTAAAAAAAATTAGAGGATGCATCTTTTGCATTATTTTTATAACTTAAGCCCATTTATAAGGTATAAAATTTGCACATAGAAAAAATATTTAATCTCAAAAAGCTGAAGCATCCATGCTGGGAGAAAATTGCTAGTCTTTGTTGGCAAAAATAATTTGAATTCATCATGAGCTACCAATTGAGTTTTCCTCATTTTCAAATTCTATATTGGCGGCAATCACAGCCCATATCACCCAGTTCTGATTGGAATTCATTGGAATTCCTTGTATTAAAGTATGGTTTTACAATTAAACAAATACTTCTAAATCATTCCATTTATGTAATTATTTTCAATTAAATTCATGCATTACATAAATATGGTGCATGAATCTTCCAGGACCATCACAAAATCAATTTGATGTTCAACCCCAAAACAAAAACAAATTCAAAACAGGTTTCACTCACTATCCCAGGTGCTACACCTGCCGGCAGGTGCAGCCATTTTTTTCATGGTGAATGGGTGGGGGGACTCCAAACTGAGTCCCCTGCCCCCTACAACGGCCCTGTGCGGGCCTTTGGGCCCCACAACAGGCCCCAGATAAGAAAAAAGCGGCCCCAAGTGGGCTGCAACACAGGAGCCAGCCCCAATGGGCCGCTTAAGCCCAATGACCCCAAAAAAAATACTTTGGCAGGCCAGCCCGTCTGGCCAAGTATGTCCATAATAATCCTTGGGCCCATAAATGCCCAGATAGGCCCATCTGGCTAAGGTGGCCCATCCACCCTGATGGGCCTGTCAAGGCCCATGTTCCAATTGACTTGGAAAATGTGGTTTGGCGCGCAAATGCCCAAAACCAATAACATCCACATTGGCCCATGTGGCCCACGTGATGTCCAATTGGACGTGGGGGCCCATTCTTGCATTTCATTTGGATTAAACACTAATATGCACACTACCTGAGTGCATCCATATTTCAACACACCCCCTCAATCCAAAAGGGATGCCATTTGCATACTAGCCACAAAATCTTCATTTTTGTTCCTATCTTAGGCATTAGTTAAGATATCTGCAATCATTGCTCCAGTGGGCATTTACAATAACACTATCTATCTGCAGTTTACTGCGTTGCCTATATAGTTATAATGAGCATCTTATGTTTTGTTCTTTAATGAAAAACTTGGTTCTCTGCCAATGCAATGACACTCTGATTATCAGAATTAAACAATGCAAACCCTTGTGATTTATGTGTATCCTCTAAGACCTTTCTCAAAAATTTTTCTTCCTGTGAAGCTGACAGTTACGCTCTGGACTCTGCTTCTGTTGATGAAAGACTTATTGCTGACACCTTTTTGGAAATCCATGACACTAAATTCTTCCCTAAGGAGAATACACAACCACTTGTTGATTCCCTGGTGTTACCATCTGCCCAACTTGCATCAGAATAACCAACCAAGTCAAAGTTTTCTGATTTTGAAAACTGCAGTCCCAGACTAATTGTTCCTTTAAGATACCTCATAACTCCTTAAAAATCTGACCAATGCCTCATGCTAGGTCTCACTAATTTTTGTGACAAAGAACCAACTTCAAATGCAATATCTGGCCTTTTACACTGCCCCAAATAATTTAAAGATCCAATAGCTGACCCATAATCATTTCCAGATTGAAAAAACTCTAGATTCTCTTCATCTTTAGACCTTTCTAACCAAATTTTAGACTGCATTGTTCACCAGACTCTTTTTCATCTTATAAGCCATACTGCTTGAGTAGGGATTTCACATAATGGTTCTGATCCAAATCAATCCCATTCTTGCTCTTACTAACTTTCATTCCCAGCACCTGCTGTTCCAGACTAAGATCTTTTATCTTGAAATCATTTTTGAGTTTCTCCATGACTCTCTCCTTACCATTACCAATAATGATAATGTTTTCAACCCAAAAAAACAAAATTGAATCCTTTCTCACAAAGAGACAAGGTTTTTCCTCAATTTTCCTGAAACAAAACTCCATCAGTTTCTTACTCATAGTGTTATACCATGACCTAACTGCTTGCTTTAATCCATACAGGGATCTACACAGCTTAAGGAAATATTCCCCTTGATTGGCTGAGAGGAAACTTCTCACACAGATTTTCTTCATATTCTCTGGCTTGGTCACTACCATCCATTCATTGAAAACATCAGTAATTGAAATACACAGAGTCTCATACTCTCCAATTTTTGCATTCAAGTATGCAGTCAAAAAATTGGCTTGTTTGATTTCTTCACCCAACTCCACTGCCAAAGCAATGATGTACCTGAAGTTGGACAGCCTTCCAGTTGGCAAGAAAGTCTCCTTTTAATCAATACCCTCTCTCTGCTTGAATCCCTGTGCAACACATCTAGCCTTGAAACTCTTCAAAAATACATCAGTATCAAACTTCTTAGTCAAAACTAATCTAGAACCAACAATGGTCTTTCCCTTTGGAACTGAATCCTTCTTAAACACTTCAAACAGACTATTATTCTCCAGAGAAACAAACTCCTCAAAAATAGCTGTCTTCATATTGGCTCTCTTGTCAGAATCCATACTTTGGCACAAGCTATTTGGGTTAACCCTATTACCAATCTCTGAACTTGTCTGTAGAGTCTCATTAAACATACACTACTGCCAAAGTGTATCTTCCTCATATTCTGCAGAAGCATAATGGAACTTCCATTCCCCATACCCATCAACAGATATCTTCATCCTGCCACTCCTTCTAACTGGAGGTGGCCGCTCATTAGGTTCTGATTCCACAGAATCCCCTGATGCAGGTACTGAACCCTCCTGTTGCATGTCTGCCAATTCTCCCCAGCCTCTGCTGGTGAAATAGGCTCTAATTCTATTTCCTGCTGTGATACCTGTTATAATTATGGACAGCAATTAGCTTAGGCAAAGGAGAAGTATTTAAAGCAAAGAAATTCTGGACACCTTGTGTCAATAATTGCTGATGGGCTCTCACAATGGGGCAATATGTTGGATGATATTGGTGATGAATTTGATTGAATGATAAATGGATAATGAAAAACAGAAGGGAGAAGAGCTCTTCAAGTACAAAATATTGGCCTCTTGTGTGACCATGATACAACAAGCCAAAAGGCAAATTTTCCGCCCCAAAAGAGCTGTGAAGGCTCTACAGGCCTTGTTACTTGGTTTATGCTGAATCAGCCCGCATGGAATAAGTTCCTGTACCCTTACAACCAGCTTATTCTGGTTATTTCTGGTTTTTCCACCTCAATGGGGCTGAACCAGCCCCTTAGTTGTTCAAAAAACCTGGCCGGTTTTCTATTACAACCAGCCTGTTACCTCAAATGCTGGCTGGTTGCCTCATGCAACCAGCCCCTGGCCATACAAATGGCCAGGAGTGACCCAGGACACACCTGAGTACGGTCTCAGACACACATGGGAGGGGTGTAACCGGCGGAAATGCCTCCCCCCCTCTTTCTCTCAAATCCCTGGAGGGGGCCTTCAAATCACCCTACCAGGGGCCCTGAAGGTCAATGCCCCCAGGGCGTTGCTATGCTAGGTGTGCTGGGGGGTGGTCAGGTCCCCTCCAGCCCGTCGCTCCTCCACCTTGGTAAAGGGGGGGGTAGAGTGCCTCTTTGATGGTGGGGAGGGTGTTCAATTCCCCCCCACCGCTGGTTGCCTTGATGGGACCCGCCTAGCCACCACTTTTGGTGGGGGGGTGATCAAGTCCCCCCCACCATGACCAGTTTCTGGTTGGTTCCATCCAGCCAGCCCTCCCCCTCCTCCTCACAATGGCAACCAAGGGGAGGGGGAGGAGCCAGGGTCACCAGCCCCGGGGCTGCCAAGGAGTTCAAAATTCCAAACTGGACATCTCCAGAGTGGAATGACCAAAGGGATTCTTTTCTTCATGGTTCTAATGTTATTGTCACTTGTGATGACTTTTCCAATGTTCCTCATACAAATCAAGAAGACTTAAATGGTTATACTTACGGTTTGTTCTCTTATATTGAAAAACCTACTGGAACCCCAATCCCTCCTCCCTCTCAAGAAACAGGCTATGGGCTCTCCTTTCCAAATCTTGGTTTCATAGTTGATTATGCAAAATCTGGGGGCATATTAGAAATTTTATGGAAAAATTCTGTTTTTACTCATCAAACTACTTTTCCTCCACTGAGCCTTCAAACAACTGAACATCATACTCATTTTGGTTGCTCCTTCCAAATTAAAAAAAAACTAACAATGGCTGCTCTTAAACTTCAAAATTTTTCTCCTTCTGAAATTTTAACTAGAGTAAATGGAAAGAAGGCTAGATATGGTTAAAGATTTGCTGCAATTTATATAATTCAAATATCACCTCCTTGTGCCAAAACACTTACCAGTTAATTCATGAACTGATGTCAAAGTGTTCATCACTTGTACAACATTTGTACTTGTTGGAATGTAAGATGGAATCACTCGGGGGAGGTGGACAACTTATGCTAAGTTTTCCACTGTCCCAGAAATCATCAATTGATTTGCATATTCAAAATCATGCTACACATTGTTGAAGGGAAGTGGACAACTTAGCACAAGTCGTCCACCTCCACATCTTTCCCACATGATTTTCCCATGTTACATGTTTTATGTCCAGGGAGGTGGAAGACTTATCATAAGTTTTCCACCTCCCTTGAAATGACATTTATATGTATATGTGATATGCAGGAGAGCGGAAACTTTGAGAATGCCCTATGCTATTTAAACAAATTGTACTATCCAGATTCTGACTAATGAGCAACTTTCATTCATATTACACACATGTAACATGTGACTAGATTTTTTATGGTATATAAGCCACAGCTCCTTCACTGAGAGGTCTCAGTTCATTCTGATCTTAACCTCATTGTCCCCATCAGATTTCAACTGCATCATCTTGAGCTTCTTCACTTGGAAACTTTCTTGGTTATAAAATGGCTGATTTCCCATGTAAGGGTTCAAATTCCCTGGGTCCCTTGTGTTCTAATACTTTTTTGAACTGGTATGATCAATTTTTAGAACAATGTGCTCTTAATCAATTAACTGCACTCCTTAATGAAGAATAGGTTGAAAGATCCCATAAACAATTATTGCAGTAAATGCTTGATTTTTATCAGAAAAAGTACAATGCAAAGGTGGAAAGGATGAGGTTACAAACCTCCAGAGATCTTGGTCTTCTTGAGACTTCAGCTGAAGAACAACAACAGCCAACAATAGCTGATAGTTTGACTGTCCAATCAAATCACAACATACCATGTGAATGATGAAACACAAACTTCACAAGATCATCCTGCCCCCCAGCTTACAGTGGTTTCAGCAGAGCTCCAAGCCAACCAAACCAGTGAGTCGAGAGAATCATTTGATGCAACAAAGTGTTTATCAGCAATTATACAAATATGCAAAGCTGATACATTCCCATATCTCCAGGTGAACCTGAAACATCAACTGACGCTGTGCCTGTGGAGGATCCAGTTCAAGAAGCTGGGGTTATTGCCCTTGATATTGCCCCCGTCCAGGCCTCTGACAGAAAGGCTCAACAGCCGGGAACAGGGTGGGGGGTCTCCATTTTAGTCCCCCTGCCCCCTACAACAGCCCCGCGCAGGCCGTTGGGCCCCCTAAACGGGCCGTAGGCGAAAACAGCGGCCCCAAGCGGGCCGCAACAAGGGCCCTGCGTGCGCTTTTGGACCCCATAGACAGGCCAAAGGCAAAAACAGCAACCCCAAGCAGGCGGCAACACAGGTGGCAGCCCCAACCAGGCTGAAAAACGGGCTGCAGCCCCAATGAGCCGCCCCAAGCCCAAAAACTAAGTAAACCATACTTTTGCAGGCCAGCCCGTCTGGCCAAGTATGTCCAAAATAAACCTTGGGCTCAATTATGCCCATACAAGCCCATCTGGCTGTTTTTTCCCACATACCTCACCAGGCCCATTAGGGCCCGTGTACCAATAGGCCCCTTTCACGCTTTTTGAGGCCAGTTTCCCCAAATCTGTGACATCTACACAGGCCCGTATGGTCTGTGTGAGTGTCCAATGGGCTGGAGACGCCCATATGTGAATCCCATTTGGATTAAACTTATATGTACCACACACGTAAATGCATACGTATTTTAACAATTCCTTAACAGAAACATCTTCACTCCACTTGAGTCAAAAGGTACCTTCTTCAAATTTTACATCCCTGCTACGGATAAAATTTCTTGTCCTTGGAAAATAAATCCTCTATGAATTACTTGTTAAATTATAGCCTACAAGTGCCCCAGTTCTGG
Source organism: Puccinia polysora (assembly GCA_025617555.3). Lineage (NCBI taxonomy): Eukaryota > Fungi > Basidiomycota > Pucciniomycetes > Pucciniales > Pucciniaceae > Puccinia > Puccinia polysora. The sequence continues at coordinate 2,476,798 of CM062645.1, forward strand.
CTCTAGGATCTAACTTATCAACCATCTCATTATGGTGGAAACTATAATATACTAAGCCACAAATTTTTTTTAGGTGTGTTGTTTTGGGGTAGAACTTCCAAAACTGAAAATGCGGACTCTTCCAATTAAAACTGACTATTTAAAACTGACTATATTGTGCAACAGACACACTGTGCACACCAACTCATCCCATAAAACCTTTGGTACACTAGATTGAGCCATGATAGTTCTAACTTTTTCCAATAAATTCCTATTCATCCTCTCAACTATTCCATTGTTTTTTGGAGTACCAGCAGTAGTAACTATATGAGTGAGGCCATAATCATTCAACAGTTTCTCCAACTCTTTACTCACAAACTCATTCCCTCCATCAGTAATATCCCTCTTGATCTCTTTCATAAAAGCATTCTGTTTCCAGAATTTGAAGATTACTGAAACATCCTCTGTGTTCTGATCCTTTGATCTACTTGGTTTTACCCAAATATAACTAGTTTCTGTATCAACTAAATTGATGAAGTATCTTGCCCCTCCAAGGGAAACTGGTGTAAATGGCCCTTCCAAATCAACTGAAAATTGCTCTCTAGGAACTTCTGCGCAATCTCTAATCTTTGAAAACACATTTCTGGTCTTGGCCCCTGAGGTACAACTTTCACAGTTGCTTTTCTTCAACTTATGGCCACTTATATTGTGAGAAACAGTGCTCAGAGCTGAAAACTTGAACAATTTAGCACAGTGAAACTTATTCCTAACTTGTCCACTCATGATAGTTCTCCCATTCAAATCAAGAGAAAAATTACCTTCTTTAAGATAAAAAATCTGGAAACATTTTTTCCAGAGAACTCCAAGAGACACAAGGTTATAAGGCAAATTTCGTACATAGGACACTTTATCAAAACATATTTTGAAAACCAAGTGATTTTCAAGAATAACTCTTCCAATTCCTTTAATCTGAATTTTTCTTCCTTTTTGTCCAATATTTAAAACACAATCAAAATCTCTAAGATTTGGAAACAAATTTGGTTCAAAAAACATGTGTTCTGTACAACCAGAATCAATCAAAACAAGAACATACTCCTTCAATCCTCCTGTAAGGAAAGAAAAATTATCAGCCACTGATAAGTTCTTATCAGCAAGGTTAAGATTACCCACTTCATAATCAATAGAGTCCATTTCTTGATTCTCAATGTGCTTTGCCTTCTTGTTGCGCACATGTTCCTCAACAGCCTTTTCTGATGGGCATTCCAATGCCACCATAGCAATGTTATCCAGTGCAAGGTTGAACTCCTTGTCTTCCTTGTCTTCTTCTTCACACTTCTTCCTCTTCTTGGCCTCCTTGCAATCCTTTGGATAGTTCCCCTTCTTCTGACAATTATAACATAAGAACTTTGATAAATACCTCTTGGCCTTTTCCTTCTTTCTGTATTTTCCTGTCTTTTAAACCAGAGAGGTTTCTGTGCCCTCCTTCATCTTAAATTGAACATCATCCTTTTCAATTCTCTTCAGAAAATCCTCTTCCCCATGAAGTGGATCCAATTGAGATATAATCCTTACCAAGGACTCATACTCTTTTGGTAGCTTCTGCAGAATTAAGAGCCACAAAAACTCAGGATCCAAGTTCAGCCCAGATGACTTGAACCCAGAGATGCTTGATCTTTCCTCCCCAACACATTGTTTACAGTTAAAAATTTCAACTTAAAAAACTTATTGAAAGAAATCACCTTCTGGTGAAAAGAATTACCAGCATATTGGCCTTGAGAATCTTCCATAAAATTTTTCCCATCCTCTTCTTTTCCTCTTTCAAAGTCTCAGCAACCCATGCCATATTACTTTCATCCAAATGGCTAGGAATGAGATGGTAAGACTTCTTCTCTACCTCTGAACTAATCAAGATATAATCTGCATCCATAATATTTGCACAACAGATGTTGTCCAGCTCACTGTCTATTAAGACAGACCAAGCACTATAGTTTTGACCATTAAAAACAATCTTGGTGATGCTGGATTCTGGGATATAAGACATCTTCTTGGAAAACTTGAGGTCCTTGAGTTTTTACAAAGAAAGGTATAAGTGTTTATCTTGCTTTGAAATAATGATGATGATGGTACTGATAATTTGTGAGAATCATTGGCCCACAAGCTTAGTCAAAGAGCAGTATTAAAAGCAAAAGGAATGCTGAGACATTAATGTATTATGATTGATCCTTAATCTGAGGCAGAGGCAATGGCACACTTGTGAATGCGAATGAATTGATGAATGAATATATTGAAAACTGCAGGGAGAAAAGCTCCTTAAATACAAAAGATGGTTCTGATGTGAAGCTCATGTAATGACAAGAAAAGTCAAAAATTCCGCCCCAAATGGGCTCTAAAGGCTCTACAAGCCCTGTTAATTGGTTTGGGCTTACTCAGCTCACTTGGAATTAGTTCTGAACCATTTCAACCCACATGTACTGGTTGAATTTGGTGTTTCCACCCTCACAAGGCTGAACTAGCCACTTGCTGTTCAGCCCCTCAGCCCCTTTCTGTTCAGACCCCGGCTTCTTTTCTATTAAAACCAGCCCTGTTACCTGTTTACATATCTCTTCTAAGTGTAATGGCCCTATCTATACACTCACAGGCCTGGTTGCCTCCTGCAACCAGGCCCCTGGCCCTCACAATGGCCAGGGTGGACCCAGAATCACTCTAGGTTCCTCCAAGGACTCATGAGGGGGGGTGTAACTGGTGGGCATGCACCCCCCTCCTTCACTCAAATCCTCTGGGAAGGTGATCAAATACCCCTCCAGGGGCCCTGGGGGTTGATAACCCAAGGGGAAGCCAAACAGATGGTGGGCTGGGTGGTGATCAAGCCCACCCAACCCCATTGGTTGCCCCCCCCTCTGTAACGGGGGGGGGGGGGGATTGCCCCATTGTCATTGGTCTTGAGGTTGGGGGTGATCAAGTCCCCTCCCACCTCTCCAGTTGCCTTTGTTGCAACCGGCTGGCTGGTCTGGTTGATGGTCTGGTTGAGGAGGGACCAGACATCCTCCCTCCCCCTTGCAAAAAATCAAGGGGAGGGAGGGAGGCAGGGGCTGCCAGCCCCCGCCACTGCAACCAACCCCAGAGGCCATGACCAGCCAGGTGGCCCAACCAGGCACCCCCGCACATAGCGGGTGGAGGGACTCCAAGTGGAGTCCCCTGCCCCATATGAAGGCCCCTTGCGGGCCTTCTGGCCCCACAACAGGCCCCAGGTGAGAAAAAAGTGGTCCCAAGCGGGCCAGAACACAGGAGCCGGCCCCAATGGGCCACCAAGGCCTGATGACCCCCAAAAAAATACTTTGGCCGCCAGCCCCTCTGTCAAAATATTTCCATAATAATACTTGGGCCCATAAATTCCCAGATAAGCCCATCTGGCTAAGGTGGCACATCCACCCTGATGGTCCCATGTCCCAATCAACTTGGAAAACATGTTTTGGTTCCCAAATTCCCAAAACCAATAACATCCACATAGGCCCAAATGGCCCACATGATTTCCAATGGGCCGTGGAGGCCTATTTGTGCATACCATTTGGATTACACAATAATATGCAAATTACCCAAGTGAATCTGTATTTCAAAACAATCTTCCCCATCATGGTTCTGCTTTAATCTCTCCAATTGATCCACCACAAGTTTTATTGCCTGTAAAGAAACCTTGTATCCCAATTGTTAAAGTTTATTAGGAAGAACTATTCCAATCTTCATTCAAGATTTTTAAAGGGCAGCCTGAACCAATTTTTTTTGATTGGAAACCATCCCCTCTAGGTTTTCCCAAACATACAACATGTTTCCCAACAAATGTTTGAGTAATCATTTGGGAATAGTGTGGGCCCCTTCAACATCAGACATTCTTTTATTTCAAAAGTAAGGGTTTTTGCAAATCCAAGTTTTTAAAAACCTCTCTTTGATACAGAAAATATAATGATCCATATACTGAAGTACATCATCAATGTCTGCCAAGAAACACTTTATACAAGTCTTAATGTAAGCAACCCAAAACTATGAATATTAAAATTATGGGAAGTGATTTGGAACTTACTCCAGGTTCCGCATCATTGACCTCTGCCCGCTGCTTGGTTTTTGAGGCCCCATAAATAGCCCACAGAGACATAAAGCTTTGCCACCCTTCAACACAATTATTAAAGCGCACTTTACAGTTTGCTTGTATATTTTTAGACAAGTGCCATTGGCAACACTGTTTTGTTGACTCAGGGAAAAAATTTTCTAGAGTATGGTGCGGCGGTTCTTTTTAGAAACAAAGGCAAGTAGGCTCAGCACTGGAAATTTGACTTGAAGCAGCTCAGAAGTGGTTGGAAGTCCGCAGCACAATAGTCTTGGAAAAGTATGTTGGAAGACTGTCTAATCTGGAGTAGAAAATTCAAAGGCTAAGCATTGGTGCAGCTTGTGCTTTCTGCAACACAATCGCAAGGATGGGCCGTGGTTTTTCCTTTTTTGGACAAAAAAGGTGGTCAAAATTAACTTCCCCTCTGAAAATATGGGTTTACAAGTGCAGAAGGAATTTATAAAAGCTATGTAGTAGAGACCAGGACCTGACTATGGATTATGAACTGAGGTTGCAGGACTATGGGACAATCAACACTAAAGCTGAGGATGTGGAATATTGATTGTTGGGGAACTGTTAGGTATTCCATATGCGGGATTGGTAGAGATCAACTAAGGAAGATCAAACGGGATCTGTTTTTAGTAATGCATTGTTGCGACTCAAATATCAGAAGGATTGATAACATTAATTGACAAAACTACTTCAGAAAATCAGATCAGGTGAGGGATTGGCCTAATTGTGAGGAGGATCAGTGCAGAATGCACAGGTGTGGTGAGGAGGAAAGTTGTTCTTTTTTTTTTTTATTCTTTTCAGAGTCTTGCTTTTTAGTTGTATATAAAAGGGGAAAATTTCCTTAACCGGAAAGGGGGGGGATCATCTTATCTTATCTTATCTTTCACTAAGATAAGTCATGAAATAAAAAATTTGCTTTGGAAAATTATTGTCTTGTTTAAGTAAATCTGAGTCTTTCATAGGGAAAATTCAAGTGCAGATCTCATTGGGGATTCCACTTTTTCATTAATATTACTTCATCACGTTTTAGCTTAAGTAGTATCTGGCTCAGTGAAGAGTAGTTTTTCAGATAGCTGAGGAGAGGATCAGGCATGATTCTCAACCACTGCGGGCCATAGTTACTTCCCTTGTGGAGCAGATTTTATTCAGTTTGCAGAGGTACATGAGTATAACTCAAGGGCTTGTGGGATTTTCGGAACTTGGAGTGGGATTTCTGCGGGGAATTCTATGAAGCACAAAATAGCTTTCCAAAATTGCGGTTTTGGCTGGGAAAGTCCTTTATCTGTTCAAAACCTTGTCCATCTGCAGAGTTATATCTTTTTCATTTTTAATTTCTTATCTTCAATATTTCAATGATGATTGGAGACTACAAGGCTGGGGTGGGCGACTTACTCCTAAAACATTGACAGGAAGCAGCCTGCAGCGCACTACCTTTTTAAGGTGCTCTATGTCAGGCCACAAGTACAGTGGGGCCACTGCCAAGGGGGACCACAGGTTGGAAATTTAAATATGCGGCGCTGGAGTTGCCGGAGGAGCAGGAGGGTAGCAGGGCAACGATTCGGTTAAGTTATGAACCCATGTTCAGGTTCTTCCTTTAGGATGTCCACTGTTTCCTGGAATGATTCAAGAACGCACCCAACAGCAAGGGCACCAAAAAAGTTGACTGGGTTTGGCGGATAGTCAAATTCATTCCGGAAAAGGAAGATCTGCGGGATGTTGAGGATATGGAGGGTTATGGAGGATGAGATTGGGAAAGGTTGCGCAGGGAAATAGTGGAGAAATGGGGGTCAGTGGAGAAGAGGTTCTGAGAGGTGGACCTTGAGCTTCTTGCATCAGAGATTGCAAAAGATGGGGGTGTTTCCTCTAGGATGTTGTTTGGTGTGTAGTTTTCCACATTTCATTGCATTATAAAGTACCTAGTCCGCAAGAATATCCTGGCAGAGCATACAGGTTCAATAAAAAGGACCTTCTTGTGGGGGCTTAGCCTGGAGTTGCGCGTGAGTGTCCATAGAAAGATCTACAATGCAGGGTTAATTTGGAGGTTGCGGGATGGAGGAGTATCACTACTCCCGGACATGAAGGACATCTGAGAAGCGGTTGTGGGAAAATTAGAACTTGAGGAACTTATGGAGGAAGACCCAAAGGTTCTGGAAAAGGGGGAGGTACAGGTGAAGAGGGTGAAGGGCTCGGTAACGCCAAAAGAAACTGCGGAAAGGACAGATATGTTTCATGAGATGCATCTTTTCTGGCAGAAAACTATGGCAAAACCAGTTACAACAGCCCCAGATCCACAAAAGTCTTCAGTAGCACATGTGTCAACTCAGGCACCACCAAGGGCACAACCACAAAACAATGGCAAGCCTTGTGTTTTCCAATGCTACTATTGTTTGGAGTATGGCCATCTCAAGAGGTTGTTTCAATATCTCAGTGCGGATGTGCAGAATAAAATTGTTAAAATGGATGGGAGGGAATGTTTTTGCCCTTCTGGAGAAGCCATTCCGGACTTACCAGATTAGCCATTTACTAGAGATTCGGCTCCAGTGGCAGCGGTGGGGAAGAAGGAGGCAACTACCTTGGCAGGTAACGCATTTCCTTTAATGTGGAAACCCCCAGAAGTTTTGGTGGAGGTACGGGTATTCAGTTCCAACAAGAGGAGAATGGACATTGATGGTCCTACTCCTGCAAAATCTCTGGAGCAGGAGGTGTGGTTTCATTATATAGCATTGGATTGGAAAGAGTGCTGCGGTTGGCCTGCTCATCATTTGGTAGGTGAGGCTCAGCATGCCGGGCGTGGGTTGGGCTTAACTTGGCTTGGCGGTTACGGCCTGCTTGGAAATTGGAGACCCAAGATTGGAGCCGGCCCAACAAGGTTTGCGCGCAGCTAGTTTGGGAAGGTAGAGCAGGGGCCATTGGGGCTATAGGAGCAGGTCAGGAAATCAAGCGGTGCGCTGGGTGGATAGGGACAACACACGGGCTCCAAGTAGGGCACAGAAGAAGGAAGAGTCATTAGGAGGACAAATTGGGTTGGTGTAACATAGGTGGGCTTGAGGGTGGGTGTGGTATGGAAAAGGGTTGGGGCGGGCCAGACTGCTAGGCTCTGGGCCAATATGGACAACGCGGGGGGCTCCAAGTAGGGCAAGGCGGAGGGCCGTGTCATGAGAAGGACAAATGGGTGGGGTTTAGGGTGGTTGTGGTATGGGAAAGGGTTGGGTTTATGCTAGGGTTTCTTTTGTATATGTTGTTAGGATGTCATTGCGCTTTTACTTAGGTTAGGGTTGAGAGTGTGGGCATAAATTCTGTGCTCTCAACCCCAGCATAGATCTCATCTCATATCATGTATCATGTATCACAGCGTACAGTATGGAAAGGAAAGGAAAGGAAGAAAATTCATCTCTCTCTCTCTCTCTCTAAATAGGCGCACCTTTATCCTTAAAGATGCTAGGACCATCAATTCTGGAACTTAGGGAATACTTGAAGAGTATCTGTTGCAAACTTTCATGGTGTAAATTAACCATTGAGCCGCTATCAACCATTTCCCAACACCATTTTCCTCCAATCTGCATCTCCACATATTGTAAAGGGCACATCATTGCGCCGCTTGCCCCCAAAACATCCACCCACACATTAAGAGATCCAAAATTTGCCTATTCCTTAGGTTTTGGTTTTTCCTCTTTATTTCCCGCATATTGCTTAAAGAACGCAACCATCTCCTCTGCCATAACCACTGAGATTGCTGCCAGCTTTTTCAAAGTTAGGGAAACCAGGTTATCCATTCCACAAATCCTCCTTGCTACTTCTCCAGCCCTCCTGTGGGATCCTCCTGCTTTAACTAACACCTCTGTGGAAAAAATGGCACGGTGTAGTGTGCTTGGGGAGGAATGGAGGAGAACCAGAGTTGGAGTAACAACAATGGGAGTGGGGATAGGATCAAAATTGATTTCTTCCTTGTATGTGCCTCCAATGTGTGTTAGCACAAGAAGCTCCTGTTGTGCCACAACTGTGAGAAACCCATATTTTTTGCAGGCTGACAATTATAAATGGAGGAGACTTCTAAATTGTTGAGGTTGATCAAAGTGCAGACTTTTGGTGGAAAGTAGAAACCAGTTGCCAAGAAATTATGACCACAGAACAAGCCAATGTGGCAGGACCTCAACAAACCAATGTGGCAGGACCTCAACAAACCAATGAGGCCAATCCTTTGGTTGGGGGACCCGTATGAGTCAATGCTGAAACCCGCAATTCTGAAGGAGGATTTGACTGGCCTAAAAGAGGAGCAGATGACAGAACTCAAATTTGGACCAGAAGTGCGGTTGCTGAAAGCTGTGATTTCCATGCGGAGGAAGGCACTATACTTTTTTCTGGAGGAGCAGTTATTTCTCAAACACAAGATTGCAGACAATTCCCAGATACCAATGGTGCCTCACAAACCTTGGAAAATCAAAGATACTCCTATTCCAACAGCAGTTAGGGATCAGTTTACAGAGTTGGTGTGGGAGCAATTGCAGATGGGTCTGTAAAAGCCTTCTTGTTCTGTGTCAGCCTCCTGGATGCCAAGACCCTTGCTATCCTTTAGCTATTAGGGGTGATAGAATAAATAATAAATATATTATTCAATAAATGAAGCAAAAATCCATAAAATATTCGGATAAAGCTTATTGAAAGGTTAATTGGTTTGGATATGGTTTATTGTTATAAATCAATATAGGTATATTGATTATTAAATATTTTTATAGAGGGGCCACAATTATATTGGGTATCTCTAACACCTCTCTTCAGGGAATTCAGTATTAAAACACTTGGCCTGGTTACTTTGGGACCTTTAGTTTAAAGGATATTTTTCCCAAAGATAATATGTATATAAAATACACAGTGGAGTGGCAGGGCTTTATAACCAAGCTGCCACGACAGAGAAAGGATAATAAGACTCACTTGTATATTATTAAATCCTTTGGGTACCTTTTTGGGACATGCACTGATGGGTTAAACCTGTATAATGGTGTTATAAGGTTGTTTAGCTGTTTAAATTGATAAAAGAGGGTTGAGGATGGATATTATTAATCAGACTAAAGCCATAAATCACTTGATTATCTCTTATAAGTATTTGATTACCTTGGCATGGTGTCTGGATGTAAATATAACTGGGTCTCTGGGTATCAATATCCTTAAAAAAGCGCTTTATTTATAGCTTTTGGAGTCCCAATACTGTCCTTCTGAGGGTTACAGGGGCTCAAAGGGACAGACACTGTGGCTAGAAGGACAACTGGTGGTAGCCTGTCACGTTTTCTTGGTTCTGTAACACAGGTAGCATCTAATTCCACAGGGTATGGGAATTATTCTACTTTATAATTGATGTTTGGACGTGTGAATAAAACTAATCTGTCCTTTTTGTTTATTATTTAATTAATTATCCTTAGTAAATGTTTGCAGTAAGTTAATAATTATTTTAATAGAATTTCCTACGGATATTCTGATGTCAGGTGAGTTCTCATTATTTATTCAATAATTGGAGTAAAGTCATGATATTGATTTTACTCCTTAACTCGAAATTCAGTTGATTTACTAAAATAATTACTTAAAAATGTAAGTCATGGGTATTCATTTCATATTTTTACATCATAAATTTTCTTAGTATGTCACAAAAATATTGATGTCTAGAAATGCTCATCATAGTATATTGAAGTATTTTAATATATTTTTAGAATTAGTCATTATCTTATTTTTGCCATTTTTGGTAATTTGAATTATATTTAATAAAAATATGTATAAAGGTTATTTAATTATTTTTATGTATTTTTCTGTATTTTTAGACTATCTTCTATCCACAGGAACATTTATTACATATGTAGAATGTTCCCATGTAGGTTGTAGCATGTTTACGCAGTACCTAGGTTTCTCAGGCCGCCTGTCACTTTGTCAACCGGTGGTCCTGCGGCTGCGTACTTGTCAGAGGCCCGGGGATGCGTACACGGCTTTGAAAGGGTGAAAGCTCTGTAGCTTGGCTGCGCGTGGGTGTAATGGCTGCTGCGGCTGCGTGCGGGAATTGTGACCGAACACATTTCCGTCTGTAACTCCTAAAATATACACAACACCTCAATTCTGACTCAATTTTAGGTGTGAAACCTATACGTGACAATACAGGTGAAATATTTAATTGGCCAAAAAGTTCAATAGTGGTGCTGTGGTATTTTGGTCTTTCTTTCTTCCATTATTTCAAAATATAAGGAGTTGAATTTCAAGGGTTGGGTCAGTGAGTGACCCTATCTAATTTTGGGTGGAAAATACATTTTTACAATAATATTTATGTTTTTCCTACTCCTTCTTAGGTCAATATTATTATCATTGTTTTTATTTTATTTCTGTTACTTTTTCAGCCTGCTCTGAAATAGTAGCAAGCTGACATTCCCCCACTCCAAGATATGGCCCTATCTAAAAAAAATCTGGAGCACGTTGGGAAAAAATTAATTCCATGTGTGTTTCAGTTCCTTTTGCTGGCTCTGTAGTTTTTAAGATGTATTGGTCCATCAGGTATATTTTTCTCTTGTAACCATTCATCTTTTTCTGCAGATTCTTGTTTGTATCTTACTAAGTATAGTCTAACAACTTTTCCTTGCACTCTCTCTTTCTTGTCTCTCAATATCCTGCTGACTTTCCCTTTGTTAAAATGCAGATGCACTCAGGTAATGTGCATAGAAGTTTGTAATCCAAATGTGATGCAAAAATGGGCCTCCACGGCCCATTGGACATCACGTGGGCCTATGTAAGTGTTATTTGTTTTGGGCATTGGGGCGCGAAAACATGTTTTTATGTTCTTTTGGGACACGGGCCCTCACGGGCCCGCCAGGTTGGATGGGCCACCCAAGCCAGATGGGCTTATTTGGGCAGAAAAGCGCGCAAGCTTTATTATGGACATACTTGGCCAGACATGCTGGCCTGCCAAAGTATGTAATTCTCATGATTTGGGCTTGGGGCGTATTATTGGACCAATAAAAAGAACTTGGTATCACATTCCACCTATTAGAAAAGGAAATAATTTCCATAAACCGTGCACATCACTTTCTTGTCATATACACAAACCGTACACATCACTTTCTCATCAGATAATTTTATTTTTCTCAACCCAAAATTGAGCAGAATTTGGAGTTATTAAATTGACCATTGAATTGAATACTCAAGTGACATTGAATTTTTTTGGTTCATAGGAACAGGGGCAAGCCCAAGCCCCCTGCTTTCAACATGGCTGCTTTAAAGGACTTGGTTGGAAGTGTTGTTAACAAAGCTTTGGCATAATCTAGGGATTTGGTTAGGGATTCAGAAAGTAAAACATTGGAAACCCCATTTCATCCTGATCTATGGTTGCAATTGAGGGAAAAGATGTTTCACAACTTGAATTAAATCAAGCTGGTTGGTCAAATTTCATATGCCATTTGACTGAGACTGATTTTGATTGATAAATACTAATTTAACCATGGTGGCTGTAACTATTTAACTATGAGGTTCCAGAACCCCTTGACCCTCCTCCTGTGGGAGCCTTTCTTGGTAGGAAAAGAGCCAAGAAATATTTCCCAAAATGGGAAGCCATGCATGGCTACGCATTGACAACATTCAATTCAAAAAGAGATAAATATGTTGACCTATCCTGTGACAAATATGGAGTATAAAAAGGGCCTTTGCTCACCAAAATGCAAAAGCAAACTCAAAAAAGGATGGTTTGGTGTGAGTTCATGATATGTGAAAGTGGCACAGTAGCAGATGTGTCGTGGCCCGCTTGGGGCCGCCTGTGTTCCTCAGTACGGCCCACGCAGGGCTGTTGCGCGGCCAAGGGATCCCGCGCGGGCCCGGCTGGTCGCGCTTGGCGACCAGCGCCACGGAGCTGAGGCTTGCGGCCCCGGCTCGCTTGCGGCTGCGACGGGGATGCAGGCAAGCTGGCTGGGTTGAACCAGCCAGCGACCAACTGCTACAGTGCAGTCGGTCAGGGCAGGGTGGACCTGACCACCCCCTTGCCCAAGGAGGTGGCGGCGCCGGCCGCAAGGGTAGCGACCGGCAGGTGGGGGGGAATTCATCACCCCCCCACCATTGATTGGTTGAGGCAACCAAGCAGGACAGGGGCGCTCTCCCCCCCCCTTTACCAAGGGGGAGGAGCAATGGGCCTGGGGGGACCTGATCACCTCCCAGGCCAACCTTCTTGACAATACCCTGGGGGTATCAACCCCCAGGGCCCCTGGTGAGGGGATTTGACCGCCCCCATCAGGGATTTGAGAGAAAGAGGGGGGGGGACAGCATGTCCGCTGGTCACCCCCCCCCCATGTGAGTCTGAGACCGGACCCAGGTGTGCCCTGGGTCCCACCTGGCCCATTTGAGGGGCCAGGGGCTGGATGCATGAGGCAACCAGCCCGTAAACAAGGCAATGAGGTCATCATGGCTGGTTGTAATGGGCAACCAGCCAATGGGATTGAACAGTTAAGGGGCTGGTTCAGCCCCTTTGAGGTGGAAACACCAGAAATAACCGGAATAGGCTTGTTGTAAGGGTACAGGGACTGATGCCATGTGGGCTGATGTAGTACAAACCAAGTAACAAGGCCTGTAGAGCCTGTAGAGCTCTTTTGGGGCGAAAAATTTGCCTTTTGGCTTGTTGTATCATGGGCTCACAAGAGGCCAATCTTTTGTACTTAAGGATCTCTTGTCCCTTCTGTTTTCCATCCATTCATTCATCATTCAAATCAAGTTCATCCAACATATTGCCCCATTGTGAGAGCCCCATTAGCCAATATTGACACCCAGTGTCCAGCATTTTGTTTGCTTTAAATACTGCTCATTTACCTAAGCTAATTGCTGGCCATAATTCTAACACCCTTTTTCTTTCAAAGGTTCAGCTTCTATTGAGATCATTTCTGGAGGGAGGTTGCTACCTTCTCTTGGTTGAAAGTGTTTTACTAGGCTAACAGGAAAGACTGGGTGTTTTCTTGATAATTCTTCACTAAAGATTAATTCTATAGAATTTTTGCCATGCATCTTTTTAATAACAAATGGTCCAACAAAGTCTGGTTTCAGCTTTCTGTTACCTGCTAGATTGTTGAGGTTGGTGGTGGATATCAAGATCTGATCTCCTATTTTAAAGTCAGGTTCCCTATGTGATTTTTCCCATATTTGTTTGGTGTGTTCTACTGCTACTTCTACACATTTTTTAGCATTATTATTTGCCAGATCTATCATTTTCTTAAATTCAAGAGATGTGGGATGAATTGTGGCTAATTTATATGTTAATTTATTCCTAGGGAGTTTTGGAATCCATCCTGTTTCTAGTATGTAAGGGGCTTCTTTGGTAGTAGAATGTTTACTGCTGTTATAAGCCATCTCTAGAGCTGGGAGTAGGCTTGTCCAATCATGGAAATAACCATCTGACTTTTTGTATTCTAGACCAAATCTAAAGAACCTTCTTAACATATTTTCTAGGGTCTATATCATTCTTCCAGCTAATCCATCATTCTGGGGATGGTATGCTCTAGAAAATGCTAGAGTAGTACCCAGTATAACATGTAGATTCCTCCAAACCTCAGAGGTGAATTTGGGGTCTCTGTCACTGATTATAATCTTGGGTATACCAACATCAGCTATGATCCTATTCCAAAATAGTAGAGCTACATCAATATCACTATCTTCTTTGTGGTTAGGTAAGAATTTTGCCTTCTTAGAGAATCTGTCAACTATAACCAGGACATGGTTATATGAATGAGTACCTCTAGGGGGGAGGCCATTTAAAAAATACATATTAATGATTTTCCATCTTGTTTTTGTTTCACAGATCTTCTGTAGGAGTTTAAACATTTTGCCAGTATTTTTATTAGATTTTTGGCAAGTCTCACAACTAGTAACATACTTAGTAGTGATTTCTCTCCATTCTATCAACCAAGCAGTTTGTTTTACTTTCTCCAAGGTTCTTTCAGTGAATAGATGCCCTGATGAACAGTTGTCATGGAATTCCTGGAGTATGTGTTGTATATGTTCTTTTTTGCTTAGTAATAATACACTGGAATGTTGGTGTCTGTAGTAAAGGAGACCATCCCAAAAGGTAAACCTTCCTGCTTCATAGGGTTTAAGTAATGAAGCAGGTAAAATATTTATCAGTGCTGCTTCTGGGGATTCACATTCCATAATGATAATCAGAAGCTTGATTTAAGAGGAGTAGTTGTCCCTCACTAGACTGAAGAAAGCAGTATCTAATTCAGATAGGTGGATCCCCATTATTGGAGCATTGAATACAAAAAGATTGATGTTCAAGATAGGAAAGATATCTTGATCCTCAGGGTCATATGCTGGATTGCTAGAGTCATTAGGCAAAGCATTAATACTCAGACTACCAGCATTCTGATGTTTAGCCCCAGCATTATGAACTATAGTCATCTGACCTCTATACTGTTGTATAGCAATTTTCCACCTGAGCATATGTCTTCTGGGGGTTTCATGTTCATGAGAGTTCTTACAGCATTACAGTCTGTGATCACTTGGAAAGTGGTGCCTTCTAAGTAATATTTTAGCTCTTCTAAAGCCCATACTAGAGCCAAGCATTCCATCTGACTGGCTCCATCTTTCTTTTCTGTATCTTTTATCTGTCTAGATATGAAGAGTACTGGTTTCTCCACTGGTTTGTCTTCTTCTATTCTTTCTTGATTTAGAGCATCTCCTAACCATTCCATACAGGATTCAATTTAAATTTTAAAGGGGTTGGAGTAATCTAGTTGATTGCGTAAAGGGGTGGAGGTCATAGCTGTTTTTTTACTCATAGTTTTTTAATCTCTCATGTGTCATTTCCAAGAGAGTGTTATTGTTGCATATTTCCTACACTCTTTTATTTAGAATAGAAAACTTTGGTATGTATTGTCTGTAGTAACTGAAAAAACTAATGAAAGAAAGTAAATCTGTTTTATTTTGAGGCATGGGTCTGTTCATGACAGCAGCTATCTTATTTTGATCAGCAGTTAGAGTTAGACCAGAGACTATTTGCCCTAGAGCTTTCAATTCTCCATATCCAAAGGTACATTTCTTCATGGATACTTTTAATCCTGCTTTGGAGATAGTTTGAAGTACTAATCTTATTTGGTTGATATAAGTATCCCAATCATCAGAATATATGATAACATCATCTATATATACCATCATCCATCCTTGTCTGATGTATGTCCCTAGAACTGTATCCAGTGTTCTCTGGAAGTGTGATGGGGCATTCTTTATACCAAAGGGCATCCTAAGATATTCATATATTCCCAAATGACATATTATTCTCATAAACGTTCTGCTTTCAGGGCTTATAGGTATCTGGTGGAAACCTTTAAGCATATCCATAGTAGTGATATATTTGGCCTTGGACAAGTTATGTAGAGCATGATCAATCCGGGGTATAGGATGATAATCTGCCTGAGTATAATTATTGAGCATTCTGAAGTCTCCTACCATTCTTGACTTGTCATTATGCCAAGCTATGATTGACGGTGTGGTCACATCTACCTGCTCATTAGGACCTACTTTCCTTAATACTTGTAAGTGTATCAGTTCTTGGATATGTTCCTCAAGAGCTATTCTAGACTTGGGACTAGAGGGATAAGCTGGTCTTCTTCAGTTTGGAGGATAAGGAGGCTTAATAGTCAATGCTAATACCATTTCATGTCCTTTGATATCACCAATGGGGTGATTGTTAGTACAAAAAGAATTTTTATTCTCAAACCAGACTCTCAATATATCTTTCTTCAGTTCCTCAGAAAGTTTCATATTTAGAGCTTCTTGGGAGAATTATTCTTGATTAAAGTCTTCTAAATGCTTTTGATAAGTGGAAGAGAAGATGTTAGATTGTATGGTGCATATCTTAAACTTCTTGTCCCAATTACCAACAAATTTAAAGTATCTCCCTTTACTCTGTAACACATCTATACCATATAGACATAAAGCATCATTACCTATTATCAGGTAGTCACATAATCTGTTGAGAAATACCACAAATTCAACTTGTATTCTCAAAGATCATTTAGTATGTTGAAATATTATAGGAGCATTCCATACTGCAATAACATTCATGGTATAGTTGCAACAGCTAAACTTGGCTTTTGGGACAGGCAGAAGGTGTTCTTTCCAATTTGGATCCCATTTGTTTAAGAATTCAGTACAGACACATGAGCAGAAAGCTCCACTATCCAGTAATAACCTTATAGGTCTGTCTCTATACAATCCTGTTGCATAGCAAGTTTGACAAGGTGTATAACTCTTACAACTCATAGGTTTAACCATTATGGGTTTAACATCCGTTATATTTCTAGGAATTATAGTAGGATAAAATTTTTGGGGCAAAATAGAGTCCCCATGGATCTTATTGATTTCTATAGAAGTGCCTCTATCTCCTTCTATAATATTAACAGGGTTGGTCAGGATCAATTCACATTCAGAAAGATATCCTTCAGTATCAGCTATATCTTCATAGTTCTGATTCCCTTCAACCTCCTGTTCTCCTTCCAAGACTGCTATCTTTCTTTTTTTTAATGGGCAGTCTTGTCTCATATGCCCTGTCTTGTTACAATTCCAACAAGTTCCAGGCATTCTCTCTTTGTCCCTTTTCTAATTAGGTTCCTTATTATCAGAGTTATTTATCAGAGGGGGTTGTTCCCTGGTTTTGTCAATGTTGAAGTTCTTTTTAGGTCTTGAAAGTAATATCTTGTCTAACCAATTCATTTCTATGACTTCTTCTAACAAATTTATTAGAGTTGGTAAGTCAGCATCCATACTCATCCTGCATCTTACACTATGGTTAAGATTTCCAGGACACAATTTGAGGAGTATTTCATTTACTTCCTCTTTATCAGAATCTGGATAGAAGCAATCTAGTCTTCTCTACTGTTTCAAGCACCGTTTGTGAGGATTATCCTTGGATGGATCAAATGAGGAATTTTTGAAATTTTTCATCATTTTTCTTTTCCACATTCTAGAACCAAATTGTCCTTAAATTAGACGTTTCCAAAAATTCCATGGTAAGGATCCCACTTCTTCTCTTTTAATGATAAACCAGTATAAAGCAACTCCTTCAAATAGTCTGGGCAGCCTGACAACAGCTATAGCTTCTGGTAAGTCATACAAGTTAATAGTATAGTCACTAAATTTAATGAAATTTCTATGAGTGTATTCTCCTTTGCCAGAGAACTTAGGCCATTCAGAAATTGGGGGTAAAGGTTTGAGGGCTTGTTCCATTTCAGCAGTAGGACTAGGCCTGAAGGTTTCACTCCTATGCATTCCTAGTAAAAGTGGTGCATAAGGTGTAGTTGTTTTTCTGGGAGGTTTAGGTTCCTCTGTGGTACTCCCCATGGGGTTGGTCAGACGGATTTTTAAGTCTCTCAGATCATTCTTGATCAGATGCGGAGAAGATAAAAGAAAAGGCGTCCCAGGTGCTCACATATGTGGCATAAAGTGGAGTTTTTACAACAAAATCCAGCAGAAGACCCTGGTGGTGCACAATTGGGAGGACTTGCTTTGAACCCAAATTGCCCCCACGACAATAAAATCTCTTAACTTGATCAGCAGAGAACCTTCTGTGAGTACCATCCACTTCTTCCAAAAAATAAGATCCACCTCTAACATGACAAACCACTCTATAAGGACCATTCCAACGATTCAAAAAACGTTTTCCCAACTGAGTCTCTAAAGATTGATTATAAGCCAATACCAGATCACCAGGGTTTACAGGATCCCTGATCCAATCTAGATTTTATCTTCCCAATACTGAACTGATTTTGCTCTTGATTCCATCATCTTCTGATAAGCTTTGTTACAAATATCTTCACTCCGCTCCAGTTGCTTTGATATGGCAACTAATAGGTCAGTTGTTGAAGAAACTTGTTCCCAAGAGATGCCCAACAAAGACTCCATTTCAAGATCAAGAGGAAGAACAGCCCTTTGACCAAAGATGATTTCATAAGGGGAGTAGCCAGTGGTTTGCTTGGTGGAAATTTGATCAGAGAAGACGACCAAGGGAAGAAACTTTCAACAATTCTTGCCACTTTCACCAGCCAATTTAACCAGAGCAGCCTTCAAGGGAGCATGGCCTCTTTACACCATGCCTTGTCCTTCAGGATAATAGGGAGTAGTAACTCTATGTTGTCCAGGGAGAAATCGGATCATTTCAGCAAGTTTTCCACCAAATTCCAAGCCACCATCAGTAGAATAAGATCACGCCAAACCGTAACGCATCGTCCAATTCTCATGCAGGAAAGCTGCCACAGATTCAGAACTAATGTTCTTAAGAAATTTTTCTTCAAATCATCCAGAAAAATCATCTCTAGCCACAATGAGGTACTTAGCACCACCTGCCTTGATATGAACCACATCCATAGCAACCCTTCCAAAGACAGTGGACTCCTCAGTAGGATAGCAAATTTCTGCTGGACGCCTAAGATCACGTTTTTGACAAACTTCACAACTCTTGAACCATTGAGAGACAGATTTCTTCAGAGATGGCCACGAGAACCATTTGGATAATCATCAATAATTTTTGGTTTCCCCATGATGACCAAGGCCCTCATGGAGACTTTCAAGGATCAAATCTTGCTTAGACGGGATAGTAACCACAAAAAGCGCACAAGGAGTTCCTCTTTTCATAAGCCTAGAACCTTGGACAAAGAAACTAGAGGACTTTCTTTTAAGGGATCAAAATTCTTTGGCAGCAAGATCAGCGGGTTTTTGGAGAGTTGAAAGGTACTGCTCTAACTTAAGCCAGAAAACTTGTTGGAAAGAAGAGTAATCTTGGGAGGAGAAAGCAAAAACCAAGCGGAGAAAAGGTTCTTCCTCATCAAAATCCATTCCAACATCTGATTCATCGTCTCCAATAGGTCTTCTAGATAAACCATCAGGCAAAGCAAAAGATATCCCAGGCCTATGAACAATATCAAAAGAGAAAAGCTGGAAAAAAGCTAGCCAGCAAGTCATTGGAGCATTTGGAAGACTGGAAGCATTGATCATTTCCACAATGGAACAAGCGTCAACTTGCAATTTGAAATTTTATCCCCAGATTACTGTTTGGAGTTTCTTCAGCATTCTTTCCACACCACAGAGTTCCAGTTTTGGCTGAGAGTATCTAGATTCCCCATCCAAAAATAGCAAATATTAATAAAGAACAGGGTGGTCTAAACCATTTTCATCTTACTGAGTAAGGACAGCCCCAACAGATTGATAACTAGAGTCAACAGCCAATTTAATTTTGCCAGCTCCAGGCCCATAAAAGGTCTTTTTCAAAACTGTTTCATTGCCAACAATAGTTTTGAGCAACTGAAATGATTGTTTGCAATCTTGGGTCCAAATCCATTCAGCTTCCTTTCTGGGTAGACGACGCAAGGGTGCACAGATTTTGGATAGATAGGGAATTATGATCCTGTTGTAAGTTACAACACCTAGGAAACCTCTAACTTCAGTTGGATTTATTGGAGTAGGCCAGGAGATGATTTTGTAGACTTTAGAGGGTGCCATCCTTCTTCCTTCCTTTCAGACTATATGACCAACATTTTCCAAGACAGGGACACAGGAAACAAGTTTGGATCCAGAGACATTAAGGCCAGATTCCTCGATTCAAAACAAAATTCTTTCCAAGATAGTAGCATACTCCCAGATAAATTGTTGAATTCCTAAGTTCCAAGGTAAGATCTCATTATCATAGTCAGGAACTGGACCTTTAATTCCACCATCATCAATAAAGATACCCGCATGATCCGGGATTTTGTCTTGGAGGATCCACATCATCTGAGCCTGATAGACTGAAACCGAGTTGGTGGCACCTTGAGGCAATTGGGTCAGTTGAAATCCACCAAGAGGAGAATTGAAAGTAGTGAGAGGGCAAGAGATACGATGCAAAGATTGTTTGTCATAACCCCCCATGATGTCTCCTAGACCATAGCAGGCTCTCCCAGAGAAGGATTCAACAAATTCTTCAGTGGCAGGAGGAACACCAGATTACTTAATAGTAACTTTATTGAGAGGTTGGAGATCATGAACTACTCTAAGTTTACCATTACTCTTTAGAACACAGAAAACAGGGCTAGAGTAACTGGAGGTTGACTGTTCATATAGACCAGTACGGACTCATTTGCGGACCAACTTGATAAACTTGTTGAATTTTTCAGCAGGAATAGGGATCTTTTTCTTTTGCCAAGGATCATGTTCAACTACAGGGATGATATAAGGGAGACCATAGTATTCTTTCAAGTGACCTCTCTCTTCTTCACAGAATGCAATAGATTTTTCCCTTAGAGATAAGATATTTTTGATCAAATTTAACTCATCAGGTAAAAGCCATCCATCTGGACTGAAGTTGACCACCTTCAATATTTCTTCAGTGACACAACCACAAGTTACAAAGGGGCCAGTAAGAGAGTGAGATTGACCACAATAAGGATCACGAGATAGAGGAGGACGCATGAGAGGAGGATTGAGATCAAGAGGCATGGGTTGGTTAACAGGCTGGACCTTTTTTGCAACGGGCTTATACTTAGTGGAAAAAGAGGGAAGTTCTTGTTTCCTCCAAGCATTCACCAGCAAGACCTGAGTGCAAAAACTGAGACCAGATTCAAACATCCTCCAAGTTTGATGTTCCATAAAATTTTAGAAAGGTGGCTTTTCCATAAAAGAGGATCCAAAAGATAATGCTTTGCTCACATGTGTGGCACAAGGTAGAGTTTTGAAAACTATGGTAGAAGAATGCCCTGATGGTGCACAATTGGGAAGACTTACTTTTGCCCCCAAGTGCCTCCACTGGAGCCCATGCTCCTCCATACCAAAACCATTAAGAAAAGAATTGAGATCAGGATCTAGTTTATACTCATTGCGGGGAATCAAACCAGAGCTAGAGGAAGATTGATAAGTGATAAGAGTACAAGGAAAAGAAGAAAAAACAGAACAAGAGAGAAGAGAAATATTTTTGGAATTTTTTGTTTTAACATGTTTTCAATTTTGGACATTTTTGAGATCAGAAGAAAAAGAAGAAAGAGATGAAAAGGATGAAAAATATGCCTCAGAGATAAAATTTGGCCCTGTAGTTGAATTCTGAGGCTTAGAAGAACTACAACTATTAGTGTTACCAATTATTCTGCTAAAAAATGAGAGGAGTTAGAAGAGTCCTTCTGCTTCCCCTTTGGAACCAATTTAGGTGAAAAACCAGGGAAATCTCTTTCCCAATGACCAGAATCCAAAGAACAGAGAGGAGCTTCAATCTTCCTACCATCAGCATCAGGAAGAAGAATTCTCTCCCCAACCTGATCAGAAAAAATCAGGGTGGCTCCAAAGTCTATTAAGAAAGGACAACCCAAAATCATAGGACCTTCCAAACGAGTGATCCAAAAGTGACAGGTTCCAAAAATATTTTGACCAATTCAAACTGGCAAATCCTCAGCAATACCCACCAACTCACAAGATTGATTCCCAATTCCATAAACAGCAGAGTTGAATCTGAACCTTGGACTGAGATTGAGCTTGCAGGCCATTGCATCCAAAATTAAGTTTAGTTGGGACCCAGAATTGACAAGTAGAGAAACCATTTTGGATGAGTCACCTATAGAGCAAGGTAAAAATCTAAGAGGACAAGAATAAAGATTTGAATCTGAAGGAGGATCTGTTCCACCAGAGTCTTCCATGAAGGTTCCAGAGGAAACTTTCAATTTTTCAGGACCAATCTCCACACGTCCCCAAGAAACCCATTTCTTCATTCCTTCAGCCACAGATGGTGAGATGGAAAAGAGTTCAGCCACAGATAGGTCAGGGATTTTAAGATCAGAGATTTTCTTTAATACCCCTTCCACAGCGTTAGGGTGGTCTTTGGAAATTCCCCTTTTGAATCAAACCTTGGGTTTGGTTGGAAGAGGAAGTTCATGTGAGGGTGGAACTATAACTGGATCAGTTGGTGAAGGTGATTTGGATGTAAGAGGAGCAGGATCAGAGTATTCTGGGAACCTATCCATGAGGGGTTCCTTTTCTACTTCCATGTCTTCTACCTCACAAGAAGGAGGCTCCAGTGAAGATTGATGTTTGACCAGTTTTCAAAGAATTGAAGATGGAACAGGGGGAGCTTTATGAAGTCTGGGTTCTTCATGTTGTTTCCTAGGTGTATCAGATTGATAAGTTCAAGAAAAGCTGGAAGAAGAGAAAGCAGGAAGATACCAATGTTGAAGAGTTCCACAAGCAGATTGAAAATCAAAAGAGGCCAAGGATGCCTTCTTGGGAGCTGAAGGCTGGAAAGAGGCCACCACATGAAGAATTGGACAAGATGAATCAAAAGGGATAAGTGCACCATTAGGCAGAAAGAAGTTGCTCCCTTTCTGTTCCACCAAAATTTCCTCCTTTTCCTTCTGGAGTTCAGGACAGCAACCAGTTCCATGACCTTCTCTGTGGCAATAATAGCAAACTATGGTTGACCTAGGAACAGAGTTGGAGGTTTTAAGGACAGCCAGAGAGGAGAGTTTCTGATCCATTTTATTCTCAAAAGCTTTCAGGAGTTTGGTGATCTCATCAATAGTAGGTGTTTCCCGGTGGGTCTGGGGATTTGGTTTAGGTCTGTGATTGGCTTCCATCTTATTCATGATTTTGTTAGATGCTTGAAAAGAGGGGGCAGGGACTGGTTCAGTGATTCTAGGTTTTTCAAAGGTGAGATCTGTTTGACCTTTCATTACTTTATCCACAGTATTACTAAGAACCATGAAAGCAGGGAGCTTGAACCAATTATCCCTTGTAGTCATCATGGATCCAGATTTCACCAATTCATCCTTAATTCTTTCCTGCAATCCTGGAGAGAAATACTGAGAAAATTGCACTAAAATTTTGTCCACTTTATCAATGTGATTGTTTCAGATAAGATAGGACTGGATAGGATCCCAAGATTTTATGAAAGCTTGATAATCAGAGGCTGAGGAGATACCACCATTGGAGGTCCATTGAGAGACTAGGGCATCCAGACGTTGGAGAGTGAACCTAGCTATATCAATTTTTCCCCAGTAGGCAATCATTGCCTCCTTAAGAAGTACGCAGTCATGGGATTCAAATCCATTGAATGATTCAATCACTTCCATGACTTCATCCAAGGAGATAAAGAATTGCAGTTAATAAGCAATGTCATATTTGCTGGCACTGTCCACTTCAGCAGCCATCTCGTAGGAATCCAGGAACCGTTCAACATTTGTACCGCTAAAGCATATGTTCTTGTTCTGAGGTTTGATCTTGATCATCTTGGCCCAAACAGAGGTAGAAGGGGTACCAATAGATTGCATTTTGACAAAAGATTTCCTAAGGGATCCAGAGACCAGATTTCCAAAGTGGCTCACGAGTGTGGCAAGGGTAGGGTTTACAGAAAAAAAACAACTAGGATCAAACCCCTTGATGGTGCACAATTGGGAGGACTTACTTCTGGAACAAGTTGCCTCCACGGATCAGATCTAGATTATGACGGAAACACAGAAAATAAAAAGAGAAAAACAGAAAAATATTGGATTTCAAAGTTGATTCCACAAATTTGGGACTGTAAATCCCAAGGTTGCTGGTTTGATCCCAGCCCGGGGGACCAAATGTTAGACTCCAAATGGCGCAGGGAGGTGGCAGTTCTGTGGAGTGGATAGGTGCTTTTTTAGGCTGCCTTCCTGAGTGTTACAAAAATATTTAAATGTAACCAAGATCAAAGTCCAGAACCTGGTAAATGGGGAACCAAATGTAAGAGGATAAAGATTAGAGTAGTCGGTAGCTGGGAGACAACACTATCTGAGGCAAGATGATGTTGGGAAAAATTTGAATAGAAGGAGTCAAGAATTGTTCAGAGTTCAACAAAAAAGGGCAATTGTGAGTGACAACGCCCATGAGCTAATAGCTCTGGTTGTCAGCAGGCGCTTAGGAAAGATCAACTCAATCCCAAACAACCTCCAGGTTCTCAATGAACCTGCCCAACTCTCCCCAATCAAGCGCTTGAAGGGTACCAGATAACTGTGGGTGTCTGCACAAGACAAAGCTAATTGTTTGAAAAAGCTCTAGAAGCAAAAACAATAACTGATTCAAACAAGAATAACCCAACACTCCTCAAGGGACTCAAGAGTAGCGTGGCCGAATTCAACTTCAAAAGAAGTGAGGGGAGGTTTAACACTCCAGGTTTTAAGCTCAATAAAACCTCTTCAGTCAAATGTGACTGGGTCCAGAAAGATAATCAAAGGATGATCAGGACCAGTATGGTCTGATAAAAGGATCAGGAGTGGTGTAACACACTCAAGAATTCAATTAGTAAAATTCTTCTTCAACCAGCAAAGCTATTGGTTGGTGATAAGGATCAGGGATCAAGGTTTTTGATTATGGAGACTCAAGGATCAAGGGGAAATCATAGATATCTGATGTGATGATAGGATGTACTGCCGTGCTAAAAGGCAGGGGAGAGCCCCTCCTTATATGGGCAGGAGGCCCTATTAAACTATGTACAACGGATTCTACAAATAGAGCCGAAAAAGAAAGAAAATCAGCTGATCAGAAAAATTTGATCATGCAGGCCAGTGGAAATTGTTCTTATCCCTTCACCATCTCTCGCGTCCGTCCATGGATGGGCGCGGGCAACAATACCGGAATCACCCACCCCTCACCCAAAGGCGGAAGGGGTGGGAAAAGAAAAAACGGATCAGACCGCCTGCGGGTGTCTGCAGGCGGTAGACAACACTACACCCCTTGCCCAAAGGCGGAAGAGGGTGGGAGAGTCCCAGGAAGGGTGATGGATCAGATGATGGCAGACAGGACTCGATGGCTTGAGTCAATTGAGTAAATCCTGACGGGCTTGAGATTGGCGACTGATAGATTGAGTGTGGCGGGAGATTGATGGATCCAAGGATTGGACAAGCGCTTGGAGGTGCGGTTGGGATGGGTTTGGTAAGCCATGGATGAGCGAAGTGCAACAATGAAGATGATGGATGAGCAACGCGCAACAATGACAATGATGGATGAGCGACGCGCAACGATGACAATGATGGATGAGCGACGCGCAACAATTACCATGCCAATGATGGATGAGCAAGGCGCAACAATTACCATGATGGATGAGCGACGCGCAAAGATGAGGATGAGGATGAGGATGAGCGATGCGCAAGGATGAATTTTTTTTTTTTTTTTTAGATATCCTTTTCCCACGGTGTCCCAAATGTTTCATCACAACAGTTACTGGGGCCTCCTGGAAAAGATCCATAGGAGGGAATTCTCCCTGGGGCTCTTGTGTTACGTCTATTCATATTGAATAAAATGTTTATAAGTATTTTTCTACAGAAAGAAAATCTGTAAAATAAGTTTTATTTAAAACTCACTTAACTTGATATTCAAAGGTGCAAGAAATTTATTGGGATTAAATTGATCCTTAATAGGTAATCCTACGGGGTCTTGGTGTGTCCCAATGAGGTCTTAACCCTTCTAATCAATATTTTCAGGGCGTCCAGAGATATCTGGGACTTCTTGATGCAATATAGCAGCTTCAGTGGTGATGGTTTCTGGTATAGGAGGGTTCACTGATGGTAAAAGGTTATTTTATTGGCCAATAAAATATATTAATATTATTTTAATAAAAAATAATATGGTAGTACAAGTTTTATACTAACTTTTATATTTTAAAAAGAAATTTATAAGGTATTTATTCAAAGCTTTATTTTTTCTTAATAGGTCCTGAAAGTTGATACACCTCTCAATATATTCTTGTTCAAGGATTTTATTTAAGTGTTTACGTGCAGAAGAGATATTAATTTACTCAGCTTGAGTTAAAGCTTCCCAACCAGTAGGTTTAGAATTTTTAATATAATCTTCTTTTCTTATCTTTAAAAGATTTAAATAATAGATTATTAATTCTGCATTGGTTTTTAAATCCACTGCAAAAGAATTTAATGATGAATCATGGTTAAAAAGTCAGATAAATTTATCTTTGATTTTATTTTCCCTGAAATGTCTGGTCCAAGGTATTAAATATAATAAAATGGAATATTTCCCCGACAGACATTTCATTGTCAACCTCCTGGATTCCAAGAACCTTGCTATCCTTTAGCTACCAGAGGTGATAGAATAAATAATAAATATATTATTCAATAAATGCAGCAAAGATCCATAAAATATTTGGATAAAGCTTATTGAAAGGTTAATTGGTTTGGATATGGTTTAATGTTATAAATCAATATAGGTAAATGAATTATTAAATATTTTTTTAGAGGGGCCACAATTATATTGGGGATCTTTGACACCTCTCTTCAGGGAATTTAGTATTAAAACACATAGGCCTTGTTACTTTGGGACCTTTAGTTTAAAGGATATTTTTCCCAAAGATAATATGTATATAAAATAAAAGGTGTAGTGGCAGGGATTTGTAGCCAAGCTTCCACGACAGAGAAAGGATAATAAGACTCACTTTTAAATTATTAAATCCTTTGGGTACCTTTTTGGGACATGCACGGATGGGTTAAACCTGTATACTGGGGTTATAAGGTTGTTTAGCTGTTTAAATTGATAAAAGAGGGTTGAGGACTGATATTATTATTCAGCCTAAAGCCATAAATTGCTTACTTATCTATTATAATTATTTGATTACCTTGGCATGGTTTCTGGATTTAACTATAACTGGGTCTCTGGGTATCAATATCCTTAATAGAGCTCTTTATTTATAGCTTTTGGAGTCCCAACATTGTCCTTCTGAGGGGTACAGGGGCTCAAAGGGACAGACACTGAGGCTAGAAGGATAACCAGTGGTAGCCTGTGAAGTGTCCTTGGTTCTGTAACGCAGGTAGCATCTAATTCCACAGGGTATGGGAATTATTCTAATTTTTAATTGATGTTTGGACGTGTGAATAACACTTATCTGTCCTTTTGATTTATTATTTAATTAATTATCCTTAGTAAATGTTCCCAGTAAGTTGATAAAAATTTTAATAGACATTCCTAAGGATATTCAGATGTCAGGTGAGTTCTCATTTATGTATTAAATAATTGGAGTAAAGTCATGATATTGATTTTACTCCTTATTTTCAAAATTCAGTTGATTTACTAACATACCTACTTAAAAATGTAAGTCATGGGTATTCATGTCATATTTTTACATCATGAGTTTTCTTAGTATTTCACAAAAATATTGATTTCTAGAGATTCTCAAAATATTATGTTAAAGTATTATAATATATTTTTAGAAGTAGTCATGATCTTATTTTCGACATTTTTGGTACTTTGAATTATGATTAATAAAAAAATAGGTATAAAGGTTATTTAAGTATTTTTATATAATTTTATGTATTTTTAGACTATCTACTATCCATGGGGACATTTATTACATATGTATAATCTTCCCGTGTAGGTTATAGCATGTTTACCAATTACCTAGGTTTCTCATGCCGCCTGTCAATTTGTCAACCCAAGTTCCCGCGGCTAGGTACTTGTCAGAGGCCCAGGGCTGCTTACACGGCTTTGAAAGGGTGAAAGTGCTGCAGCTCAGCCGTGCGCTGGTGTATTGGCTGCTGCGGCTGTGTGCAGGAATTGTGTCAGAACACATTTCCGTCTGTAACTCCTAAAATAAACACAAAAACTCAATTATGAATCAATTTTAGGTTTGAAACCTATACGTGACAATACATGTGAAATATTTAATTAGCCAAAAAGTTCAATAGTGGTGCCATGGTATTTTGGTCTTTCTTTCTTTAATTATTTCAAAATATAAGGATTTGGATTTCAAGGTGGGGTCAGTGAGTGACCCTATCTAATTTTGAGTGGAAAATCCATTTTTTCAATAATATTTATGGTTTTCCTACTCTTCCTTAGGTTGATATTATTATTATTGTTTTTATGTTATTTCTGTTGCTTTGGCACCTTGCTCTGCAATACTAGCAAGCTGACATTCTAGCTATTCTAGTCCAATTATTGCAGTGCTGAAAGAGGATGGGAAGATTCTGCGGCTTGTCCGCAACCTGTGGAAGTTGAACTCAGTCACCATCAGAGATGGGGGATCACCTCTGCAGGTGGAGGAGTTTGTGGATAATATGAAAGGGAGAGTCTGCTACAGTTTGGTGGACCTGATGGGGGGGGTACAATCAATGGGAGCTAGATCTGGAGTATGGCCCAATGATTGCATTCAAGATGCAGCTGGGGAAACTTCAGTTGACACGGCTTCTGCAGGGGGTGAATACCTTGGTGGCAGTTTACCAGGCACAAACTTTTGCAGGATTATTTCCCAAAAACGGAGCGTATATTCATCAATGACAAGGGTATCAAGATGCCTCAGAGAAACTATGGCAGAGAGACCATTGAGGGTAATTAGGGATCAGGCGGTTTGTTTGGGAATACTGTTGAATTACGGCAAAAGATTCAAGAATTCTAGAACATAGAGGGCTGATCCCGACAAGATATCAGTAAGGAGAATGTGAGAGGAGGAAACAAAAGAAAAGTAAGAAGAGAAGAAGAACCGACATCCAGCAACAGAATGAACAGAGGGGATTTACAAGATCTAGGACTTTCAGGATTTGGGTTAAGAAGAGACACGAGCAGGCAGCAATAAATAGCTTTGGAGGAGAATTAAATGAATATTCAGTCTTGAGGAGAGAGATTTTGACAGCAATTAGTTCTGATCTAACTAGTCAGCTCTTGATGAATGCAGAACTTGAGGATTTGAGTTTGATTTAATTTGTTTTATAGTTGATTTTTGTATTGATGATTTGAGAATAAGAAAGAATGAAGAAATAAAGAAAATGAAAAGAGGATGCGTGAGGGAAGAAATAAAAAGATGTGATTGAGAGTGTTTGAGTTTTGAGTGTTCAGATTCAAGGTCGTTCTGAGTAGTGAGTGGTTGAGTTCTGAGTCATCCGGTTGTGAGTGGTTGAGTTGTGAGTTGTCCGGTTGTGAGTGGTCAAGTTGTAAGTTTTGTCTCTGACCATGAGTGTTGGGTCTCGAATGATGAGGATAGGTTAGAGTGTGTGAAATAGAGTTGTGACATTGTTCAAGGACGCGCGGGGGTGATAGCTGGGACTTGGAGGAGTGCGGAACACTTGAGAAGCGTGAGAGTGGAGAAATAGAAGAAGAGCAAGTGTAACAGGAAGAAGAAAGGAAGGAGAAAAATAAAAAGATAAAACAAAAAAGAAAAGAAGAGAAAAATAAAAGAAGAAAGGCAAGTATCATTGATTTACTCAACAAATACATGCAAAATTTGGAGAGGATCCTGTTCCATATTGAGGAAGTGGGATTGACCATCTTGGGTAAAATGTTTGTGGTATGCGTTGTGGTTTCATTATATAGTCTGGGTTGGGAACCATGCCACAGTTGCCACACTCAGCATTTTGTAGTTCAGGATCAGCATTTGGGATGCGGGGTGTCTCAGAAGTGGCTGCTGGGGGCTCAGCAGTAGGCGCCATGGGGCTCAGAATATCAGGAGCGGGTTGGGCTTAACTCAGTTTGGCAGGTTGAAGCCCACTTGGAAATTGGAAACCAAAGAATGGAGCCATCCAAACATATTTTGCGGGAAGCTAGGGCCGAAAGGTAGGGAGGCAAAATTGGGGCTATAGGAGAAGGGCAGGAAATCACTTGGCACACCCGGTGGATACGGAAAACCCAGGGGGCTCCAAGTTGTTTGTGGCTGAGGGCCGCTTCATGAGAAGGACAAACCGGGTTTGTCTAACTGTAGGGGGCTTGAGGGTGGTTGCAGCATGGGAAAGGGTTAGGGTTAGGCTAGGTATGGTATTTAGGGTTTCTTTCCAATTTTATGTTGGGCTTTCATTGCGCTTGTACTTAGGTTAGGGTTGAGAGTGTGGGCATAGAGTATGCCCTCTCAACCCTAGCTTGGAGGTCTGATATATCATATGATATAGGGGAGATCACGGCTTACGGTATGGAAAGGAAAGGATAAGAATGAAATTCATCTCTCTCTCTCAATATATGATTCTCTCTCTCTCTCTCTCTCTCTCTCTCTCTCTCTAAAAGGGTTCATCCTTATCCTTACAGATGATAGGACCATTGATTCCAGAACTTAGGGACAACTTGGGAAGTTGCTCTTTCTTGTTTCCACATCTGGGGGTCTGAAAGGGAAATCTTTTGTCTCAACTCTCTTGAATTTATTCAGAATGCTACCAGCAGTTCCTTCTTGTTGATTATTCTCCCGCTCTCATCCTCTGCGCACTGTAGCGCTTTTCTCAACCCGCGCCTCTGGGCGGCGCACCAAGTTTAGGACAGGGGGTTTAGACGACCATCGGCCTCTCACCTTCTGCGGCCGGGCCAGAGTCTTCACTTTTTTCTCTTCTCTTTTCCTTCTTCATTCTCATTTGCTTCCTTCTCTATAGTCCCTCTATTTTCTTTCTCAAATCCTGGCTGCGATCATCAACCTACATTCATCCATCAAATAACCGCCCGACTCAAATACAATAATCTATGACTGGTAAGATGACAATCTCTTCAACAAGACCTCATCAAAATCATCTGACCTCATACCTTGATTAGTTGTCCTCCAATTTCTTTTCATTCTCCCATTGTCCATCCGTCCTCAGATCTCCCCCAACTCAAGTTGTCTCATTGAAAATTGCCCATTGATCAAAGCTGTAGGACTCTACACCTCTATTTCCTTTTCCACCTTTCTTTTCACAAAGTCTCTTTCTGATATGTCTCTTTGATTCTCTTTGTTTCTCAGTCTGTTGGTTATAAGTCCTCAAGAATTTGAATTCAATCTTATTACGGTTAAAAGCCAAAGGACCTACCTACAAACCTAACCAATAAAGCCATGAACAAACCAACAGGAGCAAATGATTACTTCCACCAATTTGCTCTCAAGGCATCGGTTGACGCCATAACCCCTTTGAACGAAGAGAATTACTCAATCTGGCAAGACAAGATGCTTATGTTGTTCGATCTCAAGGACATCAACAGCACCATCACTCGTAACTCTGGCCCCCTATCATCAAAGAAAGATAGAGAAATTAGGGCGATACTACTATCCAAACTCAACAGCAACACTCACGCTAATGTTGTCACCTCAACAAACATCTCATCCTCTAAGCTTCTGTGAGCTGAAATCACGAGAAGATTTGCCTCCTCAGAGACAGCTAATCGTGCCAGAGTATTCAATCACTTCCTCCACTCGGTCTTCCGCGAAAACGCTATCAAGAGCTTCATTACCAAAATGAGAAAAGCTATCACAAGAATGACAGATGTTGGGATTGAACTACCAAACGATATCTTAGCATACTTATTACTATTCAAATTTCCCCCAACACTCAAGAACCTCAAACAACAAGTTATGCATGTAGAGAAGAATCTGACAATGGAAGTTGTGTTCAACCATCTTATACAATATCACAACGAGAGAAAGGCCCAATCCAATCCAAATAAACACTCCACTGACGTTTTGTTAATCACGACCAAGACTAGGAATTTTAAGGACAAGAAGAAAGTCAAAATGAGATGCCGTGAAGGATACCATGATCCCAACGCACCTCATCCCGAATCTTTGTGTTTCCATCTCCATCCCGAAGCAGCTCCAGAGTGGTGGATCAAACAGCAAAATGAGTGGAAAAACAAGCTGAAGAAGAATCCAACAATCAACTACCACGCGTTGCTGACCCTCTGGATCAATGCAGATAACAGTCCGAATCTACTCCTGGACTCTGGAGCCAATGTTCACATCTTTAACAATCTAAATTTTTTCTCATCCATAGAACTACAAGAGGAATCCAAAGAAATCAAGACCGGAAAACTGGAAGCCAATCTTGAAATACAAGGAACAGGGACTGTTAGACTAGAGTGGAACAATTCCGTGATCACTCTCAAAGAATGCGCTTACATGCCAGAAATCGTGGTTGATCTGATCAGCCCGGGAATCCTTGCAAAGAAAGGCTGCAAACTCTCTCAAACTCGCAATACGTTCAAGGTGACTTGCAGAGATCAAACCGTACTGAAGGGATTAATAAGGGACAATTTGTTTGTCATCAAAAAACCTCGATCTACCGGCCAAAATAATTCCGCGAATGTCACTAATCAGTTCCCTGACTCAACTAATACTCTATCTGATCTAAACAGAATGTACGGGCATGCATCTATCTCTACGCTCAAACCCCTCCTTGAAGATTGTTTCTCCTACGACAAACTTAAGAATTTCCAATGTGACAGCTGCGTAAAAGCAAGATCACTAGATCTCCCTTTTCCAATACCTCCACTCCTGCCAACAAACCGCTAGAAAGCATCCATCTCGATTTGGTTGGCCCGATTACCCCAAAATCAAAGGCTGGCCACCAATATCTGCTCACTCTGGTCAACAACTACACCAGTTATCTTGGCGCTTTTCCCTTAATTTCTAAAGACCAGACTCCCAAAATCATTATCAACATCCTTGAAACCAAACACAAACTCTTGAATTATTATCCATCTGAAATATTCTCAGACAAAGGAACGGAATTCACAAATTCCACCCTGAAAGAGTTTGCCAAAAAGAACTTCATTGAACTCCGCACTTCCGAGCCGTACCACCCACAACACCACGGACGAGTTGAAAGAGCCAATAGGACAATTATTGAATCCGCCCGGTCTACTTTCTCCTTGTCCTGTCTAGCCAAAAATTACTGGCATATCATAGCGCGAAGTTGTTGCTTTATGTTAAACCAGATCGCTCGAGAAGGTAACAAATCGTCTCCTTGGGAAATTATGTTTGGTAAAACCCTCCCAGCTAATTACTTACAACCCGTAGGTTCTTCTGTTGTCCATCTTGCTAATCGCCTGCAAAAAGGAAGAAAATTTGATGAAAAAGGTCTTGAAGGAGTCCTAATTGGCTTCAACCCAACCTTTCACTCTTATCTAATTCTCAACTTGCTTGGAGCCGTCATAGAAACTAAACATGTTAGGTTCCTCAAGAATCAACTCAATGAATTTCCATTCTTTGAATCACCAGGCTTAGACATCTTTTCCCAATCGGACTTTCATGACAACAAGAACGATTTCTCCACAAATGAAAAACAATACTCAATTAGAGAACCTGTCTCGGAACACTCCGACTCAGACTCTGACCAAGATGTTTCTCCTCACTCTAAACCTCAATCCCCTGATCCTCAATCCCCTGCTCTTCCTTCTCACTCTGAGCTGGAACCTCCGCAACAGCAAATCAATCTAAGTCGCAGGAATGGACTCCAAAGACCCCAAAGATACGGCTTCCACCACTATTACAAACCTCCCTCTTATAAGGCTTCCCAAAACTGTTCTGAATGGCCTAGATGGAAGGTAGCCTTGGAAGAGGAACTCAACTCAATCAAAACTCAGGAAGTCTGGGAAGAATTCTACAGTGAACCCAAAAATGTACTTAATACAACGTGGGTATTCAAAGTTAAAGAGAATTGTCATGGAGAACCCGCAAAGTACAAGGCACGACTGTGTGAACAAGGATTTGATCAAGTTCAAGGAGTAGACTTTGAAGAGACTTGGGCTCCAACGGGGAAACTTGGTTCCCTTTGTCTCGCTCTGGTCTATGGCTTGAAGAATTGAATGACCTTCACTCAATTTGATGTGAAAGGTGCCTTCCTCCACGCTCTTCTAAAAGAAACTGTAGTCATCAAAACCCCTGAAGGATCAAATCAAAAACCCCCCTTTCTCAAATTAAAAAAATCACTCTAAGGTTTACAACAGTCACCCAAGAATTGGTACGAGACACTTACTGCGTGGATCTAGTCTCAAAGATTCCAAGAATCCACCAGCAATCCATGCCTATACCTCAACTCTAAGTCAGGGGAAGTTCTGTACTTCCATGTTGAAGATCTGATTCTGGTAGGGAAATCTGACTCGTTTGCGGTCAATTTCTTAAAGAGGTTCTCCAATTCCTCATGTCACTCACCAAACACAATTCTTGGAATGCTGATGCAATTCGACGGGGACAGCATATTTCTAAGTCAACCAAAGCATATCAAAAGGGGCCTAGAAGAATTAGGTCTTACCAACTGCAAAAACATCAACACGCCTCTTACCCAAAACTTCCATCTCAAACCAGCCTCAGATGAATATCATGCTCAGTTCTGTCAACTCAACATCAATTATCGATCCACAATCGGACTGCTAAACCACCTCTCTAATTATACTCGTCTGGATATCTCCTTTGCCGTCTCCAGTCTTGCAAGGTTCAATGCAAAACCAGGACTCACCCACTGGAAGGAAGTTTGCAAGGTATGGAAGTACCTCAAGATGACCAGAGACTTCAAGCTTACTCCGAAATATGGATCATCCAAAGATGTCATCTCGGGCTATAGTGATGGTACATGGGGTGAAGATCCCACTTCTCGCAAATCTCAAACCGGGTATATAATACTACACTATGGTAGCCCGGTTCTCTGGAACTCATCAAGACAGCGGAACTTACGTATTCCTCAACTGAATCTGAACTCAACGCCTTGCTCCACTGTTACCTCAAATTAAAGTGGATTACTCACCTGGTAGACAAAATTAACGGCTCCCCCTCTAATCAACAAGTAATATATATAGATAACAAAGGATTAGACGATAAAATAAAGAAATTTGGCTCACATTCGAAGTCAAGACACATCAATATCAAAACTAAAGGGCTGCGCGAAGATTTTTCCCTTGTTAAATTTGACTTACAGCTGGTGCCCACTGACGAAATGATAGCGGACCCGTTGACTAAAGCCACCTCTGTCGGAGCTCTTAAACTTCTCCAGAAGTCAATTTTCCACCCTCAGTCTAACCAACCCTAAGTCAACATCACCTTACCAGTCCCGAGGGGTGTTGAGTATTCTCCCGCTCTCATCCTCTGCGCGCTGTAGCGCTTTTCTCAACCCGCGCCTCTGGGCGGCGCACCAAGTTTAGGACAGGGGGTTTAGAAAAACATCGGCCTCTCACCTTCTGCGGCCGGGCCGGAGTCTTCACTTTTGTCTCTTCTCTTTTCCTTCTTCATTCTCATTTGCTTCCTTCTCTATAGTCCCTCTATTTTCTTTCTCAAATCTTGGCTGCAATCATCAACCTACATTCATCCATTGAATAACCGCCCAACTCGAATACAATAATCTATGACTGGTAAGATGAAAATCTCTTCAACAAGACCTCATCAAACTAATCTGAACTCATACCTCAATTAGTTGTCCTCCAATTTCTTTTCATTCTCCCATTGTCCATCCGTCCTCAGATCTCCCCCAACTTAAGTTGTCTCATTGAACATCGCCAATTGATCAAAGCTGTAGGACTCTACACCTCTATTTCCTTGTCCACCTTTCTTTTCAAAAAGTCTCTTTCTGATATGTCTCTTTGATTCTCTTTGTTTCTCAGTCTGTGGGTTATAAGTCCTCAAGAATTTGAATTCAATCCTATTACTTCTCCTTTTTCTTCCTCCTCCTGCCCTGTTTGAATTGAGCCAAAGGATTAACCTTACATTTGATTCAACACTGCGGATGTCAAGCAATTCATCTCAAAATATGAAGTGGTTGCAGACTCCAAATTGTGAGAATTACTGGCCCGCAAGCTTATTCAAAGAGCAGTACTTAAAGCAACATAAATGCTGAGACAATAATGTCATATGATTGATCCTTAATATGAGGCAGAGGCAATGTCACAATTGTGAATGTGAATAAATTAGTGAATGAATGGATGGAAAACAGCATGGAGAAGAGCTCCTTAAATACAAAAGATGGCGCTCATGTGGAGCTAATGTAATGACAAGCAACAAGCAAAATCTCCGCCCCAAATATACTCTACAGGATCTAAAAACCTTGCTAATTGGTTTGGTCTTACTCAGCCCACTTGGAATAAGTCCCTGAATCCTTATGACCAGTCTGTACTGGTTGAACCTTGTGTTTCCAGCCTTAATGGGCTGAACCAGCCCTTTTTGCTGTTCATACCCTGGATGGTTGTCTCTTACAACCAGCCCTGTTACCCCTGTTGGGATTATTGCTCTTCCATCTCCAATCCCATATAGTTTCCTCTTATCTTTCTCATTTCTTTTCTGTCTGTTCTTTATTTTCTACTTTCTTCCATCTTTTCTGTTCCTTATTATTTCCATCACCTTGTGACACTCATAACACATCCCCACTCTGTTGCTCTCACTCATTATTACTCGCGCGCGCCCTGTTTCCAATTCTCAATTGTCCTAACCATGTCACATTCTTGTGACATGTCTATCTTTGTGTCCACCTGAGGACAGAGCTTGAGACTGGAAGAAGGATTTCCTCTTCCTCATCCTTCTACCAATTGTCTTCACTCTGAATATCCTCAGGTGAGTAAAGTTGTTCCTATGATTCATTCTCTCTGTCTAATGTGTGTGAAATAAATCCTTCTGCCAATTTTCTTCACTCTGAATATCCTCAGCCCAACAGGTTATGAGCCCAGAGACGCCTAAAAATCTTAACTGATAACCAAATCACTCACTTTAGAAGGATCCAGAAAAAATCGTGCCAAAAATAAACGATTAGACATGGAAGACGGACACAATGTCCATCCGGTTCTCAAAACCCCTTCCATTCTCACTCTTGGTTCTCCTGGATCAGATTAAAACTATCTCGACTGGTCTATGATCTTACAAATCCACTTTTGAGCAACCGGAGTAGGATATCTACTTACCAACAACACACCCAAACCTAACCCAGAAATGTGCACCAAAGACAATTTAGCGTTTTGCTCAGTCATATCAAGATCCATCAATCCTTCAAACTTTTAATTCATACGTAAACATGAAGAAAGCGCGATTGGGATGTGGAACGCCTTGCGTGATGCTCACCAAGACAATTCATCCGGCGGACAAATGTATTGGTTAAGAAAACTCCTTCTGACAAAACTCAACAATAAGGAAATGACCACTCATATTTCAGAAATAACCTCCTACGGCAAAAAACTGGCCTCCTTGATTACAATCAAAAACCCTCTTACCGCAGACAACCTCCTGTCTACTGCGATTCTACTTTCTCTTCCCGACGACTGGTTACCGTGCGTCTCAAGCATGATGAATGAGGAGTAAGTCCCATCATCTAAGCTCATCAATGCACTCAAACAGGAACACTTGAGAAGACAAACCAGAAATGAAGATCTCCTAGCTGCCAATCTTGCAAAACAAACGCCCCTGAACTTTTTCAAGTCTTCACGACGAGACGATAATAATCAGAATCCAAGGAAGATCTACTACTGCACTAACTGCAAAGCCGAGGGACATTCTTTCTCAAGATGCCCCGAGGTCCTGGAGGCCGTTGCTGCCTCCAAAAGAAACAAGCAACAAAATTGAGTCAAACAAACGACTTCAAGAAGTCACAAAGCAAACGTGACAAAGGCGGACCATAACACCAACACCAATGACGGAGACAATTTCTCTGATTCAGAAATCATTGTCCATGCCGGATATGCCTCATGCAACCTTACCCAAACTAACACAAATCAATCCGGAAATGTTGACTTCAATCTTGACTCCGGATGCTCACTTTCCATGACACCTCACGCATGGCAACTCAACTCTCTGAAATCAAAAACAATCCCCATCCAACTGGCCAACGGCTCATCTATCACCTCTGTCAAAGAAGGATCTATGACCCTGCTGGTTGGTAAGATCAAGGCACTTCTGGTGCCAAACCTTTGTGAACCTCTCATGTTGATCTCAAGCATCTGCGACGCTGGTTTTCAAGTGATTTTCACATCCACAGGATGTGAAATACGTCGACAAGAACCATCGGATAAGAGCGCGCCCATCACATTTCAAGGATATCAAAAAGGAAATCTTTATTATCTCCCGCGTAAACTTGTGAGCCATCGGGAGACAGCTCTCTCAACGTTCTCCAACTTTACTGATGACACTCTCTTCGGTTATCACTGTAGATTTTCCCATCTTAATTTGAAGTCACTCAGAAAACTACTCAAAACCATCAGAATCATCCCAACATCCAGCGACGAACTATCAGTACAACAGTGTTCCACCTGCATCAAATCGAAAATGTCACGAAACCCTTTCCATTCAAGGCTCAGCTATTGTTCCAACACACCTGGCAAAATCATCCACTCAGATGTATGCAGCTTTGAAATGAACTCCAGAGAAGGATTTAAATATTTTATTACTTTCATCAACGATTGCTCCAAGGCCCTTTTTGCCTATCCAATACAATCCAAGTCTGATGCTCCCAACTCAAAAAAGTCATTCATCTCATTCTTTGAAAATCATTATCATCATCCAGTTCTTTTGCTGCGCATCGATAACAGAGGAAAATACGTGAACACCAAGCTACAGGAATTTCTTCTATCCAAAGTGATACGCCACAAGCCTGGTCCTCCACATTCCCCTCAGTTGAACGGAGTTGCTGAGCAATCAAACTGAACCATTCTTAATTTGATTTGATGCTCTCTATCATCCTCTCACCTTCCAAAGTCGTACTGGGCTGATGCCCTGCGTCACTCCCTTTTTGCATTCAACTCATATCCCTGCAAAACACCCCAAGGATTCATCTTGCCAAACTCCATTCTTCGACACACCAACATTCCACCTTCCTATCTTCACCCCTTTGGCTGTCTTGTGTGGTATAAAGTCCCCAAGCCTAACCGCTCCAAACTTGACCCAAAAGGACGTAAGTCAATTCTTCTTTCTTATCTCTCTGACGGCAATGGATACCGTCTTCTGGATCTCAAGACCTGTAAGGTCTTCAAATCGAGGGACGTCATTTTCAACGACACAATTTTTCCTTACGCCAAGTCCCGTCAATTCATTCCCGGTTTGGCTCCTCCTGATAATGCCGTTGACTTCACTTGGCCAACTGTTGTCGCATCTCCAAAATCTCCACCACACACCGTAATCACGCCCTCAGCTACCACCAGCTCTTGACCTGTCTCTCCTCATCCCCCCTCCCCCAATCCTTCTCGTCACTCTTCCCCCCCCCACCAATCTTTTTACGCCTGCTCATCCTGCTCCCCCTCTCCTCTCCTCTCCTGCCCCGTCGGATACAGAAACCTCCCCCTTTCCCGCCGTTCATTTCAGGCCCTCCCCTTCTTCTCCAAGATCCAGATCGTCTTCCTCTTCCACCAGCTCAGTTTCCCCCCCCTCTTTCTCCCTCGTCCGTTCTGTCCTCTCCCCATTCCCATCTTCGCGTTCCCTCTCCAACCTCTCTCCCTTCTCTCCCCTCAAATCCTACCCCGATCTCTCCAGCATTTCCCTCATCCCCGCCTCTGGCCATTTCCTCCCCCCCTCCTTTGACACCTCCTCTCCCCGCACCACGACGCTCCTCTAGAATCTCTCATGCGCCCTCTCAATTCGGCAACTACTCATGCTCCGCCTCAATTAAAGACGATATCCTTTCCCCAAAGACCTGGAAGCAACTGATGAAGAATCCTCATTGATCCAGGTGGATACTCTCGGCACATGAAGAGATCTCTTTCCTACGCGGTATGAAGACCTGGGAGCTTGTCCCTCCCCCAAAAGGCCGGAAGATTATTAGATGCAAATGGATATTTAAGGTGAAGCGGAGGCCTGACGGCTCAATCATCAAGCTCAAGGCTTGTCTTGTTGCAATGGGTTTCACTCAGGTTCATGGACTCGACTTTTCCAAGGTATTTGTGCCGACTCTTTGTCTCAAGACACTTTGATTTCTCCTCAGTCTTCTTGGCACAAAGGGCTGGGTTGGCCGTCAACTCGACTTCAAGACAGTGTTTCTCAACAGTCACCTCAATGAACCGGTCTACCTGACCCAACCACCG
Organism: Puccinia polysora; assembly: GCA_025617555.3. NCBI lineage: Eukaryota > Fungi > Basidiomycota > Pucciniomycetes > Pucciniales > Pucciniaceae > Puccinia > Puccinia polysora. The sequence continues at coordinate 2,516,552 of CM062645.1, forward strand.
GGCTTCGAGGATCTGCTGCACCCCGACTGGGTATACAAGGTCTCAAGGGCCATCTATGGCTTAAAACAGTCACCTTGGCAGTGGAATATTGAGCTCAATGCCGCACTACTCTCCCTTGGCCTCACCAGATCCGCCTATAACCCTTCTCTGTACTTCCAAATGCGCGGTGGAGTGCTTGTGGGTGCTGTCACAGCACCCATTGACAATCTAGCGGTAGTGGGAACTCCCGATTTTGTCTTGCCATTCATAAAGGACATTGGGGCTCGCTTCACGGTTGGGTCTGATGAAGACCTCTCCCTTTTTCTATCCATTTCCGTCCGACATGATCTCAATTCTAACACGGTCTCCATTGGCCAGCAGCACTATATCAACTCGGTTGCTTCCATTTTTCTTCCATCAAACTCTCCTCCCGTCATCTCTCCCACAGCTGCGACTTTCAAGTCCCTGGTGAAACATAAACCCAACGTTCCGCCTTCCCCTCCCCAATACAACCAACTTGTTGGCTCCCTCCTTTGGATTTCCCAATGCACCCGCCCTGACATGTCGTTTGCTGTGAAAAAGCTTTTGCAGTTCCTTCAAGATGCATCCATTGACCACTGGAATGCAGCAATCAGGGTTCTTTGATATCTCTCCACCACCAGCGCCATGACACTCACTCTCAGCGGTTCACATCTCACTCTTGCCGGCTTCGCCAACTTGGACTGGGCCAAAGACCGCGACGATTGTTGCTCTGTCTCTGGTTACGTCTTTCGCGTCGGCTCTGGTTCAATCTCCTGGAGATCCAAAAAGCAGCCTACAGTCTTTCTATTGAGCTCCAAAGCGGAATACAAAGCCCTATTGGACTGCTGCAAAGAGGGGCTATGGTTACAAAACATTATGGTTGAATTACAAATCCGCGACTCAAGCCCAGTTCCTCTCTACGTTGACAACAAAGGTGCTGAGGCTCTGTCAAAGAACCCCGAGCACCACTCTTGCACAAAACACATTGACGCACGACACCACTTCATTCAAGAATGCGTGGCTTGAGGCGTCTTCACTGTTCATCATGTAGGGACCAAGAAAATCATTGCGGATATGCTAACCAAACCGCTGACTTGTTTTCTCATCCAAGCTCATCAAGCCCTATTCGGCCTCACTGCGGGTGGTTAGCAAGGGGGGGTGTTGGGGTTATTGCTCTTCCATCTCCAATCCCATACAGTTTCCTCTTACTTTCTCATTTTTTTTCTGTCTGTTCTTTATTTCCTACTTTCTTCCATCTTTTCTGTTCCTTATCATTTCCATCACCTTGTGACACTAATAACACATCCCCACTCTGTTGCTCTCACTTGTTATCACTTGCGCGCGCCCTGTTTCCAATTCTCAATTGTCCTAACCATGTCACATTCTTGTGACATGTCTATCTTTGTGTCCACCTGAGGACAGAGCTCGAGACTGGCAGAAGGATTTCCTCTTCCTCATCCTTCTACCAATTTTCTTCACTCTGAAGATCCTCAGGTGAGTAAAGTTGTTCCTATGATTCATTCTCTCTGTCTAATGTGTGTGAAATAAATCCTTCTACCAATTGTCTTCACTCTGAATATCCTCAGCCCAACAACCCCTCTGACCATACTTAACGGCTGGTTACCTCTTGCAACCAGCCCCTGGCCCCTCATATGGGCCAGGTGGGACCCAGGACTCACCTGGGTCCAGTCTCAAACTCACATGGGGGGATATAACCAGTTGGCATGCCACCTCCCCCCCTCTTTCCTACCTAGGCAACTAGCAGGGGTGGTCAGATCCCCCACTGGATGCCTGGGATGCAATTTGCCCCAGGCAATCTGTCAAAAAGAATGGGCTGGAGGGGGATCAGGTCCCCCCCAGCCCTTGGCGCCTCCCCCTTGGTAAAGGGGGGCAGAGAGCGCCCCACTTTGCTTGGTGGGAGGGTGATCAGGTCCCCCCCGCCACCAACAGGTGGGAGGGTGATCAGGTCCCCCCCGCCACCAACAGGTGGGAGGGCGATGAATTCCCCCCCCACCCTGGTTGGTCGCCACATGCAACCAACCTCATGCTGGTACTCAATGAGGGGGAGGACCAGCCATCCTCCCTCCCCCTCACAACCAAGCAATGGGAGGGAGGGAGGCAGGGGCCGCCATCCACCGCGGCTGCAACCCACCCTGGCAGCCGCAACCAGCCGGGTGGTGTTACTGGGGCCGCAGCCCTGCACACAGTGGGTGGGAGGACTCCAAACGGAGTCCCCTGCCCCATTCAACGTCCCCGCACGGGCCTTTGGGCCCCGCAACGGGCCCCAGAGAGAAACAAGCAGCCCCAAGCAGGCCAAGACATGGGCAGCGGCCCCAATGGGCCACCAAGGCCCAAAGACCACATTATACATACTATTGCGGGCCAGCCCATCTGGCCAGGTATGTCCAAAATAAAGCTTGGGCCCATTTATTCCCAGATAAGCCCGTCTGGCTAAGGTGGCATGGTGAAAATAACGGCTATTGGAGGTTAGGATGAAAGAACCAGAAAATGGATTCAAAAATGGGATTGGTTTCCCCAGCTGAGACAGGATACATGTTGGGAAAGCTGGTCTTTGCGGAGTTGGATAAGCCGGTTGCTATGAAGTGAGCTAGGAAAAGGGGCAGGAAGCGGAACTAATGGGGGTGGAGGGAAGGGTAGCTGTGGGGGATGGGATGGGAGCAGATGTGGAGGAGAAAACACGGATGGCTTCTCCAAGGCCCATTGCGCACAATTTGGGAATAAATGGGTGGCAGGAAAGTTTTTCAAAGAAGGAGACAGCAGCAGATATTGTGTGTGGTTCAGGAACCAATGAACGGTGGATGGGTCTTGCAGAGAATAAGAAAGCAGCGGATATTGCGCCCAGATTGGGAAAAAATGAACCATGGATAGGTCTTGAAGAGAGGAGAGGATTGGTGGCAGAAGGAAAGGACCAGGAATTGAAGGATTGTAACAAAGGTTGGACCCTTTTGACGGCAGGGAGAATTCATGAGTAATGGAAAAACGTGGAGCACGGGGAGTGCAGGATGGATGGGCCAATGGAAGGACTGTCACCATCACAGCTAGTGGAGATTTTGGCATTGGTGCAACAGACACATGCGGCAGGGCTTCAGGTGCGGAATGGGAAGGGATTGGGTGTGAATGGTACTAATGGGTTGAAGGAGGTTGGGGTTGCAAGGGCTTTGAAAACAGAAGGGGCGCCTGGAAGGAATTTTGGGACAACATCCTGTGGACACAACCAAGGTGGGATTGGATGAGGCTGTGTGAATCACTCCCAGAAGAGCAGAAGGTTTCAAACCACTGAGGACAGAGGCTTGGCGTGGGGGGGACAAACAGAAGGGATAGTATTGCAGGAAGGCAGGCATTGCGCAATGCCAGGCATTTAAATGAAAGGAAAATCCCCAAAAAAAACGGGGGAATGCAAGGTGGGACAAGGAGCAGAGCTCTGCAAAAAAAAATCCTTTTTTTTCTTCTCTTTCTTTCTCTCTCTATTCTTGGTCTGTTTATTTTTATTAATTTTTTCTTCTCTACAGATGGGTGTAATGGGTATGGATGGGTATTGTTGGAATATGCTAGGGACAGGCTTGATTTGGTAAGGGGGTGCTCTAGCCAGTTCACAGGGGAATCACTATGCACCCCAGAATGTTTTTTTCCTTATTTTCTTTCTCTCTCTGGTGGTTGTGCACGCACCCTGGTTGCTTGTCTTCTGTTTTATTTTTTAGGAAGTATACCAGGAAACTGTGTGGAAGTTCTTCTGGGGCAGTCCAGTTACCTTCCCAAGAGCTTTGGTCACTAAGGGATGGCTTGCAGATGAGGATCTCTTTCTTTCTCACTTACTCATGGTGCAGGTCCACGGACCAGAACCCGGATCTATGACTCAAGGTAGCTTCCCGGTTCCTCACTCTTACTTTTGTGCCTAGACTCAAGGTTGGAGTGCGGACACAGATGTCTTCATCTCTCATTTACTTTTGGTGTGGGTGGTTCTCATGGAGTAACTCAAAAAGCGTGAAAAAGTGTATTTCTCAGTGCTTAGGGCAAAGCCCAGATGCAATAGTTGCAGAAGAAATAAGGAAAAGGGAAGAAGTAGCGGAGGCGGGAA